>APFE030989995.1:27760-113363 GCA_000404065.3 Pinus taeda
ATCAACGTAGAGGAGCTTATGTATTGTGTATGTTTTCTGCAATAGTACATGATCAGGATAATCTCTATTGAATATGTGTTAAATTATTCAAAAATTCTACACTAGTGACTTGTAGTTGTGCTTTATCATTCAACCATCCTAATGGGTATGGTTTCTTGTGAGGTGTAGTTGCTAATCCCAATTTCTTTACAATTGCTTCAGAAATCAAAGTTACTTGTGAGCCACTATCAAACAAAGTATCAATCTTTTGATGTTTGGCAACAACTCAAATATGGAAAAGCTCATGCCTTTTTCTCTCATGTTCTTCATCAATAATAGATTGAGCAGAATTACTAGTAGATGCTTTAGAACTCTTACCTTTTATACCTGTGGCTGCAATGGTTGTTTCATCTCCCGAGTCTGACCCCAAATATTTCTGAATAACTGCAGCAGTCTTCTTCTTCTTTCCCTCGGACTTCCTAGGTCTCAGCTCTAGATGCAGAATCCAACAATGCTCATCATCATGCCCATCCTTTTTACAGTGAGTGCATGAAGCTTTGCTTTTCTGTGCAGTATTAGCCTTCCTTGCTTTCCACTTCTGCTTTCTTTTCTCCTTTCTCTTGCTTGCAATGGGTTGGGATGGTCCCCCAACTTCTGGATTTCCATTCTTTCCTCTAGCCTCTAGATGAGTAGCTTGTACAGATACCTCATCTATACTATTGGTATTAAACATGAGGATGGTATGCCTCATTTAGCTATGTAGATCACCAATGTACTTCGAAAGAGTCTCTGGTGAGTCTAATGAGATCCCTAGAATCAATGCTCTCTTTCTAAATTCTTGAGTGTACCCTTGCACACTTTGCCATTTTAACTATCGAAGAGTTTGCCAACTCATCATGGCTTGTTGCATGTACGCCAATGAATAGAATTACTTCTTGATGGCATAAACAAATTCACTCCAGACAGAGATAGTCTTGCCATGCCTTTTCATGTCAGCTTGGGTTCTGCCTTCCCACCAAACCAAGGCAGTGCCTCCTTGGTGTAGGCTTGCCAGCTAAATTTTTCTCGTTTGAGTCGATGTTCTACACTCTACAATACACATCAATTTGTCTAATCCAATTGTCCAACTTTTCCGCATTTAGCTCTCCATCATATATATGCAAGTCAAATTTAACATCTAGCTTGATCAAAGATGCTTTCTTATTATGCACAGGGCTATTACGAGGTGTGAGAAAGTTTTCCTCTTTCCCTTTTCCTTTTGAGTGGTCATGGGAATGAGACTCATCTTCTTATTTGTCTTGTTTAGAACCTGATGAATCTTCATCCTTATGCTTTCTAAAGTCCCTATACATTTCTTCTACCATAGACTTTATAGCTAGGAAACTCTCTATGAATTGAGGGTCTAGCACCATAGATCCTTCCTCTAACATTGTCATCCAAGGATAGACTCTCCCAATTTCAGGATTAGTTTCGACCAACTCTCCTTCTCCTAATTTGAGCTTTGATCTAGTGAACATTCAACAACTAAACCAACACAAGCTTGTCTAACCTTACAACCTGGCTCTGATACCACTTGATCTGATAATCACCCTATGAGTGACCTCAATTAAAGATTTATTAAATGAAGGTATTACAGACTCATGTGTTGGTGTGCGTGTCTATGTTATTTAAGCAATGGATCGATCAGATTACCAATACACAGACAATCGAATGGAAATACAACAAAGAAATACAGTAAGCAAATACAAGAACACAAGAAATTAATAAGGAGTTCACCCTATTCTCCAAGGCTACATCTCCAGTCCAACTTCAATGGTGGCCTTATTTTATTGTGTTTCAAGCAGAGAATTGCAATGCAGGAGCCTAATAAGAGTCACTTGAAACAGATTTGCTTGGTAGGGTGGTTCTTGGATCCCCCAAGCCACTGGAGTGCACAAACTCTTTTGCCCACCAGCTTTATGACCTTCGGGTCTACAATGGAAAGAGCCCAATGTGGTGCTCAATCCGGACAGATCCTCTCTAGGATGGCTTGAATCCCTCAAGCTCTCTGGTGCTCGACGCTGCCTTTGGTCAGCTTGGCCCTCTATCCTCTTCTGCTTTAGCTTCACTGTCTTTTCCCGTGTGTTCCGTCCTCCTCTCTGGATTCTGGTTCCTCTGTCTCTCTCTCTGACTGAATGATTGACTGTGTATTCTATCTTTGTTCATGGCTTTAATCCATTCGTTTACATGTCTGTTCAGTTCCTCTTCCACCTCCATCGAATCGCCTTCTACAGTTGCGCTTGGAGTTCCCTGGCTCGGCATCATCATCGGCTCACAGGGAGTGGCCACATGTCCTCTTCTAATGTGCCAGCCTACTTCATTGGTTCAGTTCTTCAGTTACATGGTGGATGAAGTCTTCCTCCACCGTGTCGGTCAAAACATACTTCAAATCCTTCTAAATTGCGGCTCATTCCTTCATCAATTCCACTTCCCCCATCAGGTGCGATCTCATCCGTCCAATCTGGGGCCTCCAGATCCGACGCCATACGCACGTTTCACGCGGTTGACTTGCTCGACCATTATCACGCGATCAGCGGCAGTTTTCTCTTTCCTCCGCTTGCCACGCGTCGACTGCTGAGTGGGATCACTCCAGTTTATCCAAAACCACTTACCGTTGAGGGCGCCCCGATCAATACCGTCGGTTTTTCGGAGCGGGAGTCCTGCCTTGTCCTTTAACGCTTTTTCGCTTTTCACCTGCGGTTCTCTAGCTCCCCACGTGTCTAAGTGCTTGGGGCTTCTCCATTTCGGCCCTTTTCGCCTAGTGATGTCGCTAATCGCGCATCAAAATCCACCTCTGTTTCCCGATCTGGGGCTCCCAGGGGTTAATTTAGCCTCTTGGGCAATCTCCATGGGCTTCAGTCACCGTGTTTTGACCGGGGTCCTCATCGTTCTATGCTGGCTGCCATTGCCACTAGTTCATGGTGTTTTTTTATCGTTGTTTTGGAATTTTTAGAAGCTTTTCCTGACCTGGTACAACCATGGCTCTGTTTAATCATTCTTTATGGATCCCATTCAGATCATCCATCAGACCTCCAATCTTTGATGGAAGAAACTTCGTCTATTGGAAGGTAAGAACCATAGCCTATCTTCAATTTCTTGGAACAGATGTTTGGGAAATCGTGGAAGAAGGATATACATTTCCATCAGCAATTCCTACAGATACGATAGGTAAAAAGCATTATGAAACCAATGCCAAGGCTGTCAATACATTATTTGGAAGTCTATCATAATCATAATTTATCAAAGTTATGCAGTTCAAATCTGCCAAAGAAATATGGGAAAAAATAGTTCTAAGCTATGAAGGAGACACAGGTAAAACGTGCAAAATTACAAACTCTCAAAATTCAATATGAAACTCTCAAAATGCACAATGATGAAAGTATAGCTAGTTACTTCTTATGTATAGATGAGATTGTTAATTGCATGAAGAATTTGGGTGAAGAGATCAAAGAAGTTACTTTAGTTGAAAATGTTTTAAGATCCTTGTCTGCTAAGTTTGAATCAAAAGTATCTTCCATAGAAGAAAAGCAGGATCTTCAGACTATTATTATGACACATTTGCATGGGATCTTAATTGCTTTTGAAATGAGAAAAGGAGGTCCATCAGATATGAGAGAAGCCGCATTTAAAGCTTCAGGAAAAGAAGAACTTAATCAATCAGGACATATTTCAGAAGGAGAAGAAGAAGCAAACTTTGTCAAGAACCTTCAATGGGGTTCCAAAAGATTCCTAGGTAAACTACCTTTCAAATGTTTTGCTTGTGGAAGAGTCGGTAATTGTGCTGCCAAATGTCCTCATAAAGATAAGGTTGATAAAGGTAAGGAATCTGCAAAATGGAATAGAAAACAAAATGTAAGTAAAAATAGCTACTATACTCATGAAAATAATGATGGTTTATCAAATAGCAATGAAGATGAAAATAGCAGTGATTATAGACTTCTGATGGCTTATGAAGATGATGATTTTTTAGATGCGTTAGATGAAGATGACCTTTATGAAGAAATATCTAAACTCAAAATCTGTTTAGAAGAAAAGAGTATGATTATAGATACCTTGACATTCCAACTTGTTGAAAGAGAAAAACACAATGAAAAGCTAGAATGTGAAATTGTAGGTCTAAGAAAGGATCTTGAGAAAACAAAAGCTCTCAATCTTAGATTTGCTAAAGGATCAGATACCTTAAATGAATTTATCAAATTGTAGCGCTCTCCTCTGATAAAGACAAATCTTTGATACTCTGAAGAAACATCTCAATCACAAAAACTGTCAACCTCCACTAAAAGCTATTGTGATGCAGCAAAGAGCAGCGAACAGTTCAACAATCATTAGCAAAGGCATAAATCAGATCACTAGGTCAATCAAACTCAATTTACTTCATGAGTGAACAAAGGCCACAATCAACCCCAGGTAAACCACACTAAATTTGCTTCAAGGAATATCAATCAACAGGCCAGTAGAAGGAACTTCAACTACAATCATCAGATCAATAGATTCAATAATAGCAGGAACTTCTTTAGTGGTCAATGTTTCTCATGTCATAATTTTGGACACAAAGTTGCTCAATGTGTTGCTTACAAAACTATCATGACTAGAGAAGCGCGAAGTCAAAGAAATGTGACATGGATAAAGAAAAGTTCCTATAATAGTTTTTCTCTTCTTGAAAATGAAATGGAATGCTCAACTTGTAACAACTTTGGCCATGAAGAATCTAAACGTAGGAGTAAATTTTGGCAAATAGCTCAAAAGGAGCAAACTCTATTAAATCCCAAAATATAGAGAAAGAAAGAATCACAAACAAAAAGATGTGTTATAGCCCTGTATGCAGAAGGATAAGAAAACCAGTGGTACATCGACAGTGGATGCTCAAAACACATGACAGGTGACAGAGAAAAACTACACTCATGTAATGCCTTAGAAAAGGAAAAGAGTGTCTCATTTGGAAACGACACTCCCACTCTCATAAAAGGTAAAGGCTCTGTTTTCTTGAAAGAAAAATTTAAGTTGGGAATGTTATGTGTGTTGATGGCTTAAAGCACAATCTGTTGGTGCGAGTCAAATGTGTGATCAAGGAAATGAAGTAGTGTTTCGATCAAATGGATGTGTTGTTTGTGAGCTTGATACAAGAGAAACTGTGATTAAAGGGACAAGAACTCCAAATAACCTATACATACTCAAGGGAGGACAAAAACAATGCTATCTAAGCAAAAATGATGAACACTGGCTATGGCACAGAATATTGGGGCATCTAAGCTTCCCTCAAATAAGAAAAGCATGCAAATTCCAGGTTGTTCATGATCTTCCTAATAGCAACATTCCAGAAAATACAATATGCAAATCATGTCAATTTGGTAAGAAAACCAGAGCACATTTCCCTGAAAAGGAAGGATCAGCTAGTAAGCCTCTTGAACTTGTTCATACTGATTTATGTGGACCATCAAGGAAAAATTCACCTCGTGGAGAAGACACTTTATCTTGTTCATTGACATTTTTTCCAGAATGTGTTGGATAGGACTTCTAAAGCATAAAGATGAAGCATTTGAAAAGTTTAAAGCCTTCAAAGCTTTGGTTGAAAATGAATTAGATCGCAAAATCAAATGTCTCAGATTTGATCAAGGAGGGGAATTTACCTTGGATGAATTCTTTGACTTTTGTGAAGAAATGGAATAAAAAGACATTTCTCCACCGCAATGACTCCTCAGCAAAATGGAGTGGTAGAAAGGATGAACGGAACTGTTCAACAAATGGCTCGTGCTATGCTAGATGAGTATGGAACTCCTGTAACCTTCTGGGGTGAAGTTGCATTCACTGCTGTCACTATTCTGAAAAAAGCAAATGTTCGGTAAACAACACTCAAACTCCACATGAAATCTGGTATGGTAAGACTCCCACTATAAAATACTTCAAAGTTTTTGGAAGCAAATGTTACATCAAAAGGGTTGATGAAAAACTTGGTAAGTTTGAACCCAGATCAGATGAAGGTATTCTCCTTGGTTACTCTTCCTGAAGTAAAGGATATAAATGTTATAATAAAAGACTTGGGAAAATCAATGCAAGTATTGATGTTGTGGTTGATGAAGCATGCAAAAAATCCAAAACAAATAAAAACTGAAGATTATGAAGAAGATGAGGATTATCCTCCCACATCAAATCAAACTAATTCTGAAGAAGAAACCAATGAAGCACCAGAAGAGGAGATAACGGTAGAAGAAAAGACTCCGTCCAGGTATGTTTAGAAAAATCATCCAAAAGCTCAAATCTTGGGAGAAAAAGGGGCAGGTGTGCAGACTAGAAGAACCATTGCAGAAGCTTCAAGCTATCTAGGATTACTATCTTCCACTGAACCTCAAAATGTAAATGAAGCATGCAGAGATGAATGTTGGGTCAAGGCGATGAATGAAGAACTTGAGTAAATTGAAAAGAATACTTGGGAATTAGTTCCTAGACCTCATGATAAGAATAGCATAGGAACTAAATGGATATTCAAAAACAAGCTGAACAAAAATGGAGAAGTTATTAGAAATCAGACTTGTTTGTAAAGGATATGCTCAACAAGAAGGTATAGACTTTGAAGAAACTTTTGCACCTGTTGCTAGACTTGAAGCCATTAGAATGTTCCTTGCTCTTTCTAGTTTTCAGAAATTCAAAGTATACCAAATGGATGTAAAATCTGCCTTTCTTAATGGAGACTTAGAAGAAGAAGTCTATATTGAACAACCAGATGGATTCATTCTTGTAAATGATACAAAACTTGTATGCAGACTCAGAAAGGCTCTTTATGGTCTAAAACAAGCTCCAAGGGCCTTGTATTACCGTCTTGACAAATATCTCCATCAACAAAGTTTTTCAAAGGGATCAGCTGATAGCAATTTATACACAAATATTGACAATAATAAATTGCTAATGCTTGTTGTGTGTGTTGATGATATCATTTTTGGTAGCAATGAAGAAGCCATGAGTCGAAATTTTGCTTCGATAATGCAGCAAGAATTTGAAATGTCCCTGCTTGGTGAGCTTACATATTTTCTTGGTCTACAAGTTCAAAAAAACAAAGATGGTATTTTTCTGTCGCAAACCAAATATCTCAAACAGATCCTGAAAAATTATGGCATGGAAGATTCTAAACCAGTATGTACTCCAATGTAATAGGATGCAGTCTCAGCTCAAATGAGAATCAGCAGCGGTGCATCAACAAACTTACAGATCCATGATTGGCAGCTTGCTTTATCTAATAGGTACTCGACCAGACATCATGCATGCAGTAGGAATAGTTGGAAGATTCCAAGCAAATCCAAAGGAATCACACCTTCAGGCATTGAAAAGGATATTCAAATATATTCAAGGAACACAGAATTTTGGTTTATGGTATCCTAGAGATACAGATCTTACACTTCATGCATATACAAATG
This sequence comes from Pinus taeda, assembly GCA_000404065.3. Taxonomy (NCBI): domain Eukaryota; kingdom Viridiplantae; phylum Streptophyta; class Pinopsida; order Pinales; family Pinaceae; genus Pinus; species Pinus taeda. The sequence goes on from APFE030989995.1 coordinate 35,185, forward strand.
CAGATTGGGTAGGAAGCGTTGATGATAGAAAAAGCACTAGCGGTGGTGCATTCTATATGGGTTCTAGATTAATGTCTTGGTTTAGCAAGAAACCAAGCTCAATTGCATTATCTACAATTGAAGCAGAATATGTGGCTGCTAAATCTTGTTGCACACAACTCCTTTGGATGATGAAAACATTGCAAGACATTCAAATCACATGTACTCCACCCATCTCCATTCTATGTGATAATACAGGTGCCATCAGTATTTCAAGGAATCCAATCATGCATTCCAAGACCAAGCACATACCCATCAAATATCATTTTCTACGTGAACAAGTGCTTGAAAAAAAGGTCAAATTGGAGTATGTTCCCTCCAAAGAACAGGTTGTTGATATATTCACCAAACCACTTCCCAGAGAGACATTTGAATATCTCAGACAAAATCTGGGAGTAGTTGATGCATCATCCTGCTGTTAAATCCTATCTATTTTAGAGAAAGGAGGTTATATGTGAGTTTCATGAAGCGTAGTTGCATACATATGCTAATTTATGTGAATATAGTCACGTATATGTTGGTTTGAAGAAAAGCAGAGGGCCAGACTTAGAAAGAAAGGGGTCTGATATGGTTCAGTTCAGGGGGAGCATATGCTTCTAATAATGCATTGTTGGAATTATCTTAGAAGACCTTGGCACAGATTCACATAGTTGTCTTTGATTCAGGAAGAACAGGTTCAGGGGGAGAACATGGTTGTTGGTTGACAGATGTTGTTGATGACTATCATGGTCTTGCTTAAGACTTTTTGTCTCTGTTATATATATGTCATGTATATCTTTTAATGTAAAGGTCATGAAATGACCTAAGTTGTTACCCCACTATGCATGGGATGGATGATGTAATGTTTTCTTGGTTTGACTTATATAAACAATTGGTATATCCCCACTTGGTTAGGTGGATGAGTCAAACTTGGTATATCCCCTATTGGTTGGGAGATGGATGTATGTATGGGTCTTTGGTGATAGGAAGGTTATTGGTGATGTATGTATAGAGTCATGTTTTCCTTTTTGCAGACCTTGCTTATGCTCAGGGGGAGCATGGACTCGATCATATGAGCTCAATCAACACTTCAGCACATTAGAGAATTCAACTGGTACTCAGGGGGGGCATGATCCTTTGCCCTTGACTACAAAGGGGGAGAGCGGTTGGTATTGTTGTTGCTATCAAGTCCAAAGGGGGAGATTGTTGGCATTATGATACATGTGATACAGGTGTTGTCCTTGATGGCAACTCACTCAAATGACAGACCATAGTGCAGTAGGTCAATAGCAAAGATTCAATGATCAAAGAAAGTTATACGCAGGTTCGCCTTGACAAAGGAGTGTATACACAAGGGTTAACACACCAAAAGGTGCATGCAACGTACACACGTAGTTTCATAGAAGGAAAGGCGCGTACAGGTTGGTAAATTAAGTTTTGGTCCATGGTATTTTGATCCATGGTATTGGTCCAAGGTAATTAGGCCGATGTATTGACCCCGGGTATTTGGTCCAAGGTATTGGTCCTAAGTGGTTTTAGACCATGGTATTGAGAAAGGCCTAAAACTATAAAAGGAGGAGAAGATCATTAGGCCAAGGGACTCAAGTATTGAATATCTGATGAGGAGCAAGATCTAGTGTACAGGTTATTGGGTTATGGTGCATAGTTGGATCTGAACCAAGGATGAAACTTAGCACTTGATGAAGGATAAGATCTAATAATGGGTTAAGACCTTAAGGCTTGAAGTGAAGTATCTTTATATGGTTTGATCATTTATCTGAATAACTAGCGCATGTTGTAGTCTGTAAATATGATGATCTGGGTATAACTGAAGTCTAGAATTATTGTAATGTTTTAAATTATCATTTACAGATCTGTACGCAGGTTCACTTTAGAAAAGTTCCGTATACATGCTAGTTCTGCATATCAAAACAACGTATACATCTTAAATTTGATTTGCAGATCCGTACATAGGTTAGCCTTGAGAAAAGTGCGTATGCACGCAGGTTCGACACAGGGAAGTAGCGTATACCTTGTAAAATATGTTTTCGCTGCTTCTGTTTGCTGTTGCAGTGTTTTGGGTTTTGGCTTGGGTTCTGGTTTCTGTATTTTGGTTACAACATTCTGAAAGATCAAATTGAAGGGTTGTCAAAGTGGGTGTTTGGTTCAGTTGTGAAAAGGAGATTGGTTGATGTAGATATTTTTGATGATGGATCCAGTTTGAAAATTTATGAAACGTGGTCCCTAGAAGAAAAGAGAAGGTTGTATCCTTCTGTAGGCCGGCAACTACATAGTTGTAAACATATCAGCTAGTACAAGAGCAAAGGGGGTTGTAGCTCCCTTCCCAGAGAAGCTAGAGAACGAGAGAAGGTTATAGCCTTCTGCAGGTAGAAGCCTGCGCACTGTTATATGTCTGCACCAATACAAGAATTGTAAAAAGAAGTTTCTTATTATTAAAAAGAAGACAGAGACGATTACAACAGGTGGTTTTCACCCACATTGGGTTTCCACCTTATGTCTTATGTTCATGTGTGTGATTGTCTGTTATGTTTTACTGCACCTGATTATTGTTTATATGGTTTTGATGCATTGATTAAAGAACAAAATATGATGAATTAACTGAATCTTAAGTTTGTAGTATATACGCTAGTTTCCTCAATCACAGTTGCGTATACATGCGAGTTCCTCTAACTAAAGTAGCGTATATAAATTTGATTATGGAAAAGAAAAATTATTGACTTGCTAATACTGATTCACCCCCCTCTCAGTATTATTTCCTACAAGAGGTGCTCTTCGCAACTTTGGCTGAAGACCAAGATATCAAATAAATACACCACCACGAATGCATTGGTGAAGGGTCGCAAGATGTCATCCATCAATATCATGAAGGTTGAGGGGGAATTCGTCAACCTGAAAGGCATTACCAACCATTCGATGAATCCCTCCTTAGATTTGAAGGCATTATTCCACACAACGGAGGGTTCGATAAGCACCTGGTGTAACCAGACTTCAAGTTCAACTTGTTTAAATATTTGCCCCCTTAAGCTAGTCCAGAAAGGTCATAAATCTGTGGGATTGGGTACTTATTCCAAACAATAATCTTGTTTAGTGCCCGATAGTCAATACAGAGTCTCTATGTCCTATCCTTCTTTTGTACCAATATAATCGTGCTCCCACAGGGTGTAGAGCTTGGCCTAATATGCCCTTTCTGCAACAGCTCATGAATCTGCCTCTTGATCTCATCCTTCTCCGAAACAAAGTATTGATAGAACAGTCCATTGGGTAGTGGCACGCCCGGGGTTAGATCGATGGAGTGCTTGACTTGACAGTGCATAGGTACCCCTGTAGGTGAGGCGAAAATGTCCCTATACTCCTCCAAGACCTTGTCCATCGGTTGTTGTTATGCAAAGGAGCCCTATCTGGAAGTCATGGCCACAACCTTCTTCTTGCCCCGAGGGTGATTCATAAGGAAACAAAATTTTATGGTTTGGTAAATGATCTTATTACATTGGTTTATAGTGATCAAAGAGATGGCGGTAGGCAGGGATACCTCCGGTATCCTGTGCAACTTATTGCCCAAAGTGATAATCATAGAGCAAGGTCTAGACTCATATACAACATGTTGCTTCCATAAGTATGGTTGTCCTAATAATACATCACAAACTTTGAGAGGAGCAACATCACACAATACCTCATCCATGAAGGGCTTGATGTTGTAGGGAAGGCGACACTACAGATCTCGTCCTTGGTTAAGCCACCCAATGGTGTACGATTGTGGATGTGTTGTAATCAATAGGCACAACTACTTCATGACATCTGCTAAAATTAGGTTCTTTTGGCTCCTTCTGTCGACGATGAACTGTAGTAGAGAACCTTTCACCCACATCTGTGAGTGGAAGAGGCATTCCCCCTCCTCTAGATCTTCAGGCTCATTCTTATAGATTTTGGTGGTGGCCACGGTGGCAGTGGGCTCCACATCAATGATCTACTTCCCATTTCATTTCCCTTATCGAGTTCTGACTCATAGTCGGAACATGCGTCTGATTCAGAAGCCTTGAGCTTGGCCACTAGTGACTGCTTGGCCCGACACTCACTTTTGTTGTGAGTGGAGCTCTTATGGAACTCACACCATTTTCCCATGTCCTTCTTTTGTCTTCGGGGTCTTGTTCTTTGTTTGTGGCTTTAACGGGTTGTCCTGGGTCACCCCACCTTGGCTTTAGCCTTTGATCTATGGTTTGGGGGCACCTTTTCCTTGCTTTAGATTCCCAGATCTAAAGTCACTTCTTCTATTTAAACTTTTGCTCAATCTTGACATCGTATCGGTATATTGTGCTGAGCGAGGATATGTCCAGGAAATCCATCTCATCCTGGATGTACTTGTGTAGGGAGTCACGATACTTGAGTAGCAAATGCTGCTAAGAATCCTTGATACCCAATTTTATATAGAGGGTATGGAAAACATTTGTGAACTCCGACACATCTTGGACCCTTCTTTGTTGTAGCGTGGTCCACTTTATGTATTTATCTTCATAGCTTCTGGTAGGGTAATATTGTTCCTTGATGGCGTCTCGGAAAGAATCCAAAGTGGGTGTGACTAAAAATAATGAGGATTCCCTCTCATCATTTTGTTCATACTAGGTTCCACACTAGTCCTTGACGTGTGGGGTGACTTTGAGAAGAGCAAAAGTAATCTTTTCCCGATTGGAAAAGTCATGCACTGAAAAAATATCCTTCAACAAATTCAACCATTTATCTAATATGTATGCATCTGTTTGGTCCTCAAATATGGGAATGTAAAAGTTAACTTGTATGTTAAAAGGAGGGGCGCCTCCATAGTGGATGTTGAATGGAGATGTGTCGTTTGTGGGTAGTCGTCGAAGGATTTGGGAAATGTTATCCATCATTGAATTCCTTTGCTGCTTGAGGGCTTCCTCAAATAATATTTTGAAAGGATCTCCTGCACCCTCATCTTTATTTTTCTTTCGCCATGGGAGGTTGTAAGGGTTTGTGAGACTAGTCTTACAAATGTTCAACTAGATTGAGCCCTAACTCCTTATACCTTGACCTCGTTGGGGACATGTAAAGAAAAATAGATAAAGAGAAGATCACTTTGATACCACTTCTCTAAAATTAAGCAAGAATGCAACACATTACAGATATAACCATAAATACAAAGATTTAATAGAAATAACACATTATTTCATTGATATCAGAATACTGAAATATGCTTACAAACAAAATGGAAATAAACTAGCTCGAGGGATGGTAGCTTATCTCTGAGAAGAGATGTGGCGGTTACATGCCTCTGAATTACGTTACAATGAGGCTCCAAGGCCTATTTATTATTGAGAAACAATGTAAAACCCTAAACATCTAGAAACCTAACCCTAGGAGATGAAACGCCAAAACTGTGGGCCTTGTTTGAGTAAATTGGTACATCAATTTCCTGGGGTCATATCTTTGGCATATGATATCTGTTTGACTATCATAATACCTTGTTTCGAAGAAATTGAAGAGTAGGTAGGTAGAATTACCTAAGACTTTTTTCAGTCTCTCAACTTCCCTTAAAACGACTCCAAAAGTTGAGAACCCGAAAAGCTGCCAAAAATAGTAAATTGTGCTACAATTAAGGAAGCTGAAAATTTGAAAGGGACGATGTTAAGGGACCAAGTGGAACAGGAGGGTGGCCACCAATATCTACCTAGATCAGTCCTCCCCCCTTAGGAATTAATGGTCCCCATTGCGGGCCTCCATGAGATGGGGATACTTTTGCTAAACTTGGTCCCTGGTGAGCCACTTGCCTTGGTGCAGGAGTTGGCAGCTTTGAAAACCCGATACAGTTGGATCTTCTACTAGCGAGTGTTCTTGATCTGTGTTTCCATGATCCAATCAGTTGTGGTTTGTTCCATGCAGTCTAGGTGTAGCTTTGTTGGTGTGAGTTGTTCTGCAATGTCGAATGTGTCCAACAATGGTGGAAAGTATGGTTGAAGGAAGTCTACATTGAACATTAGGTGCAGACCAAGGAAAGATGGAATGTTGAGCTCGAAGGCAATGTCCCCTACAACATTGGTGATGGTGTATGGCCCATACTAGAGTGGGCGAAGGTTGCAATGGGGTCCAGCGAGGCATTCCTTATGCAAATGTAGCCAAACTTTGTCACCCACTTGAAACTTGTGTGACACCCGATGTTGATCATGACACTGTTTGTACTTAGCATTAGCTCTGTCCAATATATCATGGACCTGTTGGCGAATGTGTTGAATGTGGTCAATGAAGTTGTTAGCCCTATCGACTTCGGAATGGACATGAGCCGAATATGCATGAGTAGCTGCAAAGGGTATGGCCACATCAATGGGGCAAAATGGCTGAAATCCCAGCCCTACCTGAAAGGGGTTGTGGAGAGCTATGTTGTAGCTGTGTTAGACATAGGGGAGGATTTCATCCCATGTATGTGAATGCTTCGAGTTGTACATGCGCAAAATGTGTATGATCATCCTGTTGACTACTTTTGTTAGGCCATCAGTTTGGGGATGGAAAGTCGTGGACTTAGTGAATTTGGTATCCAACATTGACCAAAGACTTGACCAAAATTCACTTAGGAATATGTTGTCTCGATCAGAGACAATGCACTATGGTATCCCAAAGTGTACCCACACTCGCTCAAAGAAGAGCTTAGAAGTGGCCTCTGTTGTGATACTCTTCATGCAGGCCACCATAATGGACATCTTAGAGAATCTGTCGAAGACCACGAAAACCCAGTCGTTGTCGTGTTTAGTAGCGAGAAGGCCCGACATGTAATCCATGGAGATGGATTCCCAAGGTTAATTAGGGGAGTATATAGACCTTGCTTCTTGATGGTTTGTTTGGAAATGACGCAAGCGGTGCAGGATTTAATGTACCTCCCAACATCCTGACGAAGGTTCAACCAATAAAAATACTTCTGTAGCACTGCCATTGTTTACTCTACTCCGAAATGTCCAACGATTCAAATGTAGTGCGCCTCCCAAATCATCTTGGCATGCTCGCATGAAGGAACATAGATGTGTCCCAGGTGGCATAACAATGCATCCTAGAGGTGAAAATATGGAACTTTATTACCTTACAAGAGTGTCTGGTATGTTTTATCGAATTCTGGATCGCCCTCATAAAGCAAGTCTTGTACCCACAAGAGTTGAGCATAGTGATCAACGCTGTGACAGGTGGTCAACTTAGGCATTCTACAACATTATTACTGCTACCCTTCATGTACTTAATAATCAAATAGATTTGTTGCAGGTATGTGGACCATTTCTGATGGCTATCGTTTTGCAAATTCCCTTGTGTCTGTATGAACCATAGGGGTTGGTGATTTGTGTGGATGATCGCTTCCTCCCCCATAATGTAATGCTTCCATTGAAGACATACCTGCATAATAGAATACATTTCTTTTTCATAAGTGGGATACTTTTCGACTGTGTCTGCAAGTGCCTCACTATGGTATGCCACTGGATGCCCCTACTGAATAAGAACTGCACCAATAGCATAGCTACAGGCGTTTGTCTCAATCTCAAATGGTTGTTGGAGGTCTGATAATGTGAGCATTGCTACAAAGCAAAGGGTGATGTTTCAACTCGGAAAACACCTTATTTTGGGTTTCAGGCCAAAAAAAAATTGCTTTCGCTTCGCCCTTGGTGACTTGACTTAAAGGCTAGGTGATATGAGAGAACCCCAACATGAACCTGTGGTAGAAATTGGCAAGACCCAAAAAGTTGCGGAGCTTTGTTAGAGTGGTTAGGGTTGGTCAATCTTGAATGACTTGTATCTTGGTTGGGTCCACATGCACTCCCTACTCATCAAGATGTACCCAAAATATTGAACTTGGGTCATGCCAAAAGTGCATTTCTCCAAATTGACATATAACTTGTGTTGTTGTAGGGTTTGAAAGGCCTGTAGAATATGGTAGAGGTGCTCTTCCTAACTCAGGCTGAAGACCAAGATGTCATTTAAATAATACACCACAAATGCATTGGTGAAAGGTCACAAGATGTCGTCCATCAATCTCATGAAGGTTGTGCGGGCATTTGTCAACCCAAAAGGCATTAGCAACCATTCAAAGAGGCTCTCCTTGGATTTTAAGGCAGTCTTCCGCACATTGGAGGGTTCGTTAGGCACCTGGTGATAACCAGACTTCAAGTCAATCTTGTTGAAATATTTGCTCCCCTGAGCTAGTCTAGAAAGGTCATCAATATGTGGGGTTGGGTACCTATTCCGGACAATGATCTTGTTCAACGCTAGACAGTCAATATAGAGTCTCTAGGTCCTGTCCTTCTTCTGTACTAATATAAGGGTGATGAGCTTGGCCTGATGTGCCCTTTCTACAACAACCCCTAAATCTGCCTCTTGATCTCATCGTTCTCCAGAACAGAGCGTCAATAGATTGGTCGATTAGGTAGCGGTGCGCACGGGGTCATATCGTTAGAGTGCTTGACCTGACAGTGTATAGCTACCCCTGTAGGTGATGCGGAAATTTCCCTATTCTCCTCCACGACCTTGTCCATCTGTTGTTGCTGTGTGGAGGAGCCCTGACTGGAAGCCTTGGCCGCAACCTTCTTCTTACCCTGATGGTGAATCATAAGGAAAAAAAATTTCATGGTTTGGGAAATGATTTTATTGCATTTCTTTGTAGTGATTGAAGAGATGGTAGGTGGGGCTACCTCCGATATCTTGTACAACTTATTGCCCAAAGTAATAATCACAGAGCGACGCCTAGACTTATAAACAACATGTCGCTTCCATAAGTATGGTTGTCCTAATAATACATCACAAACTTCAAGAGGAGCAACATCACACAATACCTCATTTGTGAAGAGCTTAATGTTGTAGGGAAGGCAACACTTCTAGCTGACGCGAAGATCTCATCCTTGGTGAAGATACCAAATGGTGTACGACTGCAAACGTGTTGTTGACGGTAGGCCCAACCACTTCATGACCTTTGCTAAAACGAGGTTCTTTTGGCTCCCACTGTTGATAATGAACTGCAACGGAGAACCTTTCACCCACATTTGTGAGTGGAAGAGGCGTTCCCCCTCCTCTGGGTCTTCAGGCTCATTCTTATGGATTTTGGTGGTGGCCATGGTGGCAATGGGCTCTGCGTGAATGATATGCTTCCATTTGTCAATCCCCTTGTCGGGTTCTGACTCAGAGTTGGAACATGTGTTTGATCCAGAAGCCTTCAACTCGACCACCAGTGACTGCTTGGCCCGACACTCACTTGTGTTGTGAGTGGAGCTCTTATGGAACTCACACCATTTTCCCATGTCCTTCTTTGTCTTCGGGTGTTGTTCTTTGCTTGTGGCTTCGACAGGTTGTCCTGTATCACCCCGCCTTGGATTTGGCCTTTGCTCAGTGGTTTGGGGGCACATTTTCCTTGCTTCGTATTCGCAGATCCAAAGTCTCGCTTCTTCTGTTTAAACATATGCTCAATCTTAACAATGTATCTGTATGTCGTGCCGAGCAAGGATATGTCTAGGAACTCCACCTCGTCTTGGATGTAATTGTCCAAGCAGTCGTGGTACTTTAGTACCAAATGTCGCTCAAAAATCCTTGATACCCAATTTTGTGGGGATGGTATGAAAAACATTTGTGAACTCCAACACATCTTGGTCCCTTCCTTGTTGTAGCATGGTCCACTTTATTTATTTATCTCCATAGTTCCCGATAAGGTAATATTGTTCCTTGATGGCATCTCGGAAAGAATATGAAGTGGGAGCGGCAGAAAACAATGAGGATTCCCTCTCATCCTTTTGTTCACAATAGGTTTCCCAGTAGTCCTTGATATGTGGGGCGGCTTTGAGAAGTGAAAAAATAATATTTTCCCTATTGGAAAAGTCATGAACTAAAAAATATCCTTCCAACAAATTCAGCCATTTAAAACTACAACGTCTGTATCTTTCTAGCCCTCAAATGCAGGAATGCCAAAGTTAACTTGTACCTTAAAATAAGTGGCACCTCTAGAGTGGCTGCTAGATGAAGATGCGTCGCTTGTGGATAACCATAAAAAGGATATGGGCAAAGTTATCCATCATCACATTCCTCTATCGCTCGAGGGCTTTCTTGAGCAACATTTTGAAAGGTTCTCCTGCTCCCTCGTCTTTCTTTTCTTCTGCCATGGGAGGTCGTCAAAGTTTGCAAGGCTGGTCTTGCAAAGGTTCAACCAGATCTAGCCCTAGCTCCTTATACCCAAACCTCGTTGGGGACATGCAAAGAAAAATAGGGAAACAACAGACCACTTTGATACCACTAATCTGAACTTAAGCAGCAGCACAATAATTTACAAATATAAGCATAGATACAAATATTTAACAAAAATAACACTTTATTTCATTATTATCAGAATACTGAAATATGCTTACAAAAAGAATGGAAATAAACTAGCTCGGGCGATGGTAGCTTATCTTTGACAAGAGATGTGGCGGCTACATGCCTATGAACTATGTTATAATGAGGCTCCAAGGCCCATTTATTATTGAGAAATAATGGAAAACCTAAACATCCATAAACCTAACCTAGGACATGAAGCGCCAAAATTGTGGGCCTCGTTTGGGTAAATTGGTACATCAATTTCCTGGGGTCGTAATTTTGGCATATGAAATCCGTTTGGTTATCATAATACCTCATTTCGAAGATCTCAAATAATAGACCGAAAGCAAGTTTGGCTATCATAATACCTCGTTTTGAAGATCTCGAAGAATAGGTCGATAACAAATAATTAAATGCATTTGAGACTTTTTTAGTCTCTCTGTTTTCCCTAAAAACTTTGTTTAGGGCCTCAAAACGGCTCCAGAAGTCCAGGACCTGAAAAACTACCAAAAATAATACATTGTGCTACAATTAAAGAAACTACAAGAGACAGTGTTGAGGGCCCAAGTGGAATAGGACAGTGGCCACCAATATCCACCTGGATCATTATGATATGTTTTGGGCTAAGATTTCTCCACACATGTGAAGATTAGGGTATCATCCTGAAGCAACAGAAATTGAAAATTGCAGACACTCAAGGGAGCCAAAGTTGCGGTAAAAGAATGCCTCTTTAGCAAGAGGAATTGACAAGGAAAGGAAATCAGGTCAAGTGAAGTAAAAAGGAAGCCAATCTATCCATTTTTTTGCCACACGTGTGACCTAGGGTTTCTATAGAAGAAGCTGAAATTGCAGGTCTGCAACAACTAGCCGAAATTTTGAGTTAGGGCCGAAATCTGAAGTTGTGGTTCAAGTTTGACTAATGTTGACTTGGAAAAGGAGAAGTTCATCCAGGAGAAGCATTGACTTGGTCTTGGAGGGGTTATTGTTCAAGGGTCTAGGTCTTGGAATTTATCAATTGAAGATTCTATAAGAAGGAGAATTATGTGGGTTCTCCTCTAAGGACTGAAGAGGTTTTGGCCTTGGTTGATCGCCTATATATTGTGTCCTTTGTCTCATTGTTATTTATGTTTTGGTAGTTGTTTGATGAGGAGAACATAATACTAATCAAGTTAAAGAAGAACTTAATTAAGAAAAAGTGAAAAGTCTCCACAAACAATTATCATTATAAGAGAAATCATCCTTACTCTACTACCCTAGGTTTCTCAACATTTGCATACGAAAGAGTTTGTGGCGTAGGCCATATAATAGAAGCGTTATCAAAATAGGGAAATTATCAACAAGTTCGATGAATTATATGGTGGTTGTGAAAGTATCACCAATGTCATTTGCAATTCAAATGCCAACAATCAAGGGGAAACAACAAATGAAGAGAAAGCATAGTGTGCAATAAGGAAATCAATATAGGAGAAAGTAAAAGTTGGTGCCTTCATAACAACTTCATGGGATGTTGTTGGTGCTTATGGGTAAGACACTTCTTGTCCAACCCTTATTTAGGTTTAGATTCCCAAGGCTGACTATTAGGTCTTACCATTTAGTTCTTTCATCTTTATGCTATAATTTCATTTTAGGCCCTAGGGCCTTTGTTTTATAATTGCACATTTTCAACTAGGTCATGGTAACTCTATTTTATTATATAGTTTTCAATTCTCAAATGATTCCCTGTTGGGTGAGTTACGGTCAGAGATAAATTATAATATTTTTATAGCTATTTCGTTGTTCCATTTGAGGACTCATCATAACTAGTGTTTGTAAACACTCCTATATACCATTAATAAATAATTCTAGTTAAATTACCAAAAAACTAATTGTGCCTGGACTAAGATATTTAGAAGCATGTTTGATATTCAACAATGAACCTTGGACTAAGATGTTTATAAGTAGGCTTGATATTCAACATCCGAATACTATATAATATAATTTTTGAGTAATTATTATCCATGTTAAAAAAAAAGAAGTCAAACCGCAAGAGATATTAAATTTATATTTTGGTTTATTGATGTTAGTTAGGGGCACTTTTCTTTTCAAAAAATCATGTTTGAAAATATCATATAGTGCATTGAGCTACCCTCATTTTCCTTGTTCTTCTTTCTTAGCATATTCTAAAATAAGCTACCTTGAAATGATTGAAATATTGAACAATTTGATTTACATTTCACTCTTGGAGTTGTCCAAAGGGATACATCCTCTTTTAGTTGATGAATTGTCCATGTTCTTACTCTTTAGACTATTTGCAAGAGGACTATCAGGTGAGGGGATAATTCATTATGAGGGTAACTCTTTTCATCGGGAGTTTAATATCATCCCAACCTCATCTTGGGTTACAACATGGCCGTTTACAGTATCCACTAGCTCAATCACATCTTGATCCTTGATTGGTTTTACTCAATGGTGGTTAATCATATAGTCCTACCAACACATGGGTTTATCATTCTTTTGTTTGTTAGCTTGGAAAACATTTTCCTTTAGGTAAAGCACCTCTAAATGTTCATGTTTGAAGCAAGCCTTGAAATGGAAATCAATGTGTTCACAATCCAACACTTGCATCTAACTATGTCCTTGCCACCCCAACATAATTTTTTTGGGAGGCACTTGCTCAATTCAACATAATGTAAGGTGGAACATTAGTAAGCATCAATATATCCCTGACTCTAGGGGTCAAGGTATTGAACTTGCTCATAGTATTACCAATAACATGACCAATGGTAACATTTTTATATGTAGAATGAAACTAGGTTTCCACAACCTCATAAGAAGCCCTGCTTTGCCCATGAATAACCTTTACCAAAAACTTCCAAAGAGTCTACCACTGCCAAAATTTCAAAGATAAAAAAGCCTTAGGGCAATAGTGGATAACCACAACATCCTTGAGCAAAGAGCCCCAATATTTAGAGATCCAAGCTTGGAGGTCTTTTAGCGCTAGCCACGAGGTATAATTATGCAAATCAACTCATGGTCCAAACAAAATCTTTGTGTTTCCTTAACCTAAGAGGGATTAAATTAAAAAACGAAGCATAGACATCATTCTTAATGCAACTAGAAGAGATTGAGAGCCTACTTAACAAGAAGACAAATTATTTGGAGGAAATGACCTCCCCTGCAAACAAATAATCAAGTGGAGGATCCATTGACATTGAAACAAGTACTAGTCAAGTCATCTTTGGTTGAGCCTTATGAACTCCATCCATAAGGGAGGAAAGTTGACCCTTTAAAACATTACCTCCTATTTGTGCCATACCTAACAAGTTTTATGGCATACCACTACAATGGTATCAATAAAAGTAGATAACAAGAGGATCTCAATACAAGTGGACCAACATACGGACAAGATCGATATAAAAGTAGGCAAACAAAATGATCTCAATAAAAGTACACAAATAAGTAGAGGTCATGTTACCTCTCTCCTTATAGTCATATAAGCTATTCCAACCATCACATTGCTTATAAATAATGTGAAAAAGAAGAATATACTTCATTATTATTATTTATAATCAATTTGAAGTAAGCCTAAATATTTTTGTTTTTTTTGTTAAATTATGTTTCCATTTACACATGTTCCATAAACATGATTTATTATTAGTTATAATAATGAAAGATATTATCATTAATTATCTTAATAAAAAGATTGCCTCCATATTAATATAAATATCACTAAAAAGAATTTTGATCCTTCTCAATGTTTCATAGATCTCTAATTAAAATGGATCTACACTGATATTTATATTAATATGGAGGCAATCTTTTTATTAAGATAATTAATGATAATATCTTTCATTAATATAACAACAATGAGTACTTGATATATTAATTCTGTGCCCGATCACAACAAGATACATAAGTGAATTACATTGGAATTTGCCCTTGGGCTTCTACTTTGCCATTTCCATCATGATTTACAGAGCCTAGACATTCTTGACCACTACAACAATTTATAACAAACACAATACTCTTATTTAGCCTACTAGTATATATTTGACAAAATTGAGACAACAAAATGACGGATAAGAAACCAAACATAGCAAGGAGTAGTTAGCCGGTAGGGTCGGCGGGGCAGTTCTGATGAGTTCCCCAATTATGGACTTCAGATTTGCTTTGTTCTTCCTGGGAGACCCTGTCTTTGACAACATCAGTTGTATGTCTTCGATCATGGTTCTCAGTGCATCTACGTCGTCCTTAAGCTTGTCGACTTGCTTCTGTTTTGAATTAATATTTTCTGAGTTTTCATAAGCCACCACCCTTTGGCGATACACCATGTCCTTTATGTCAGAGAGTTGCACTTTAATCTCTGCTAATTCCTTTTCACAATGTAGGCATAAAGACATAGTTGGGGGGGGTGGGGGGTGGAGAACTCTTAAGTTGACTACACAATGCCTCCTTCCCCAACTCCCAGCTAGAGCGAGGTCGTTTGCTACCCCAGGAACATGAATCCATCTTCAGAATGACAGGATAGGGCTGAGGAGCAATGTGTCAGAAAATTCCCTCCTGAGATGATCTTTCCGGAGCCTGCCTGAGCAAATTGGAGAACTGTAAAAAAGGGAGGGTGCAAGTTTAGTCGTAGAGAGAAACTGAGAACTTGCACATGAGAAAAGCAACCAAATTCTCAACACTCAACAAGTAGAACCCCGACCAACCAGGGGTGGGAATCATAAATAAGATCAGAGGGGGGAGATAATTCGTCTGAGATTTATAACCACAACCTTGTAGAAACCAGCTCGAGTAGCCAGGATCCCAATACGACCTCATCATTGTCCTTTGTGGAGAGAGATCGATCATGATTTGTAGAGGGGAGATCAAGCAGATGGGTTGTCTCTTTTGGGTCATGAGGAGTAAATGTTGCACGCAGGGAGAGAGGCCTTGCATGGAAACCAACCTCAAGCCCTTGCAAAAGAACCCTAAGTAATGAAATCGACGTGAGAAGTCTCATGCTTATCTGCAGATTCAGGTTTAACGACATCATGTGGAGGGGGAAGAGGTGGCCACATGACAGGGGAGAGAGGAGAGGTGTCATCGCACAAACGTACGGGGAAGGACAAAGAATAATCAAGCCGTTGACGAGTGGGGAGTGACGAGGGATGACAAAGGCAACTAATACATTCTTGTTATACCATGTATGGGGGAGAGGGTGAGGTGGAGACAAGAGGGGCCAAACATAAAGGGGTTAGGGTATATGGCAGGGGCTAAAGACCCCATTGATTTATAAAGTTCCTTATGACAAACAAGAGGCTTTATTGGCCATTAGATCAACTTCAATGTTAATGTTTTAGAGGATATGCCAAGCTTGAAAGGTTTCAAAGGAGGAAAAGATGCTCTGAGAACGAAGAAGAGCTTAGCTTAGTTGATTGTACTAGGCAAGGGAGGAGTTTCTGAGGTGCATAATGATCAGATAGGAGTTTCCCAAGATTATGATACTTTTTATTTCCCTCTTCATGGCTAGGAGGAGCCTCATATACACGCTGTAAACTTTCACTTGATTGTTAATCTTGATGCCTAAACCCATGCATACCTTTCCACAATAATTCCATCAGAAAATAATCCCTCAAACCACTTTTATATATTTTGTTTTATTTTTTAAATTAAATTTTAACCACTTTTTATATATTTTGTTTTATTTTTTAAATTAAATTTTATAAATATTTTGTTTTTATTTTTTAATTTAAATTTTATAAATATTGAGAATCACAATATTTACATTACACAACATCATCACTTTTACACTCGCTAATAACTTTCTCTTCAAAACGTAACTTGGAAAATGGCAATGCTACCTACAACGTAGTACGTTACAATAAAGGGTTCGTTACAAAAGGTACCTCCTTTTATTTATTCTCAAATTAAAAGACTAATAAACATTTATACTGTTCCTCTGTGATCCTTTTGGCGCCACAACAATTCAAACAAGCAGCAACACCAAACTCGCCTTCCTCTGTGGCTATTAGGCCAACACCAAACTCGCCTTCCTCTGTGGCTATTAGGCCAAGAGATCTAATCCAGTCATTTCGTTTGATAAGAATGAAGAAGAGAACACATACACAGCAATCCCTGCAACCTAGGAGCTCCAGCAGCAACGACAACAGGCAATTCCGGCGAGCGAGTTCACATGGAAAACAGCAGAACAGGCAAGACACCAGACCAATTAACGACAGAAATTATCAGATTTCATGTATCACAGCTATAAATCAATATTCGCAATCTCATGGATTCTCTGGAGCAATATTATCCCACAAAAGCCTCCCCTCTATGAAGGAGGTCAAGGAATTGATCAGTTTTCTCATCCATCAACTCGACCCTGCGTGGGGGGAGTTGGGCAAGATGGAAGATGACGTCCCATTCATATTCAGAGCATATGGATATCCTTTTCAGATAAATAAGAGTGCCCTGTATGCCGCCGGAAGTCCTCATTCGTGGCCCGCGCTTCTGGCGGCCCTGGCGTGGCTTGTCCAGCTCTTAAATTACAAGGACACAATCCAGCACCCAGAAGGAGCTTCGTGGTTTGGGATGGATCCAGGGTTCGAGTTCGTGGAACAGAGCTACCAGTGTTTTCTCCGTGGCGACGACGCTGCCGTGGAGGCCCTGGAGAGGGAATTCATAATGCGCCTGGAAGAGGAACGAGCCGAGAACGCTCAGAGAACAGCCGCTGCGGAAGCGCAAGTAAAAGAACTGGAGGCGAGGATCGAGGACTTGAAGACTGGGCCCTCTGCCATTGAAACCCTGGAGATGAATAAATCGGTGTTAGCCAACGATAGACCCAAATTTCATAACATTGTGAATAATTTTTCGTCCAAGAAAGAGGCCCTGGAACGGGGTTTGGCCGAGCGTAAGCAGGAATTCGAGGCTAAGAGTAGTGAGATTGAGCGACTGTCGAAAGAGAATGAGGTCCTCAAGCAGCAGGTGGAGTCACAGCATGTAAATATGAGGGATTATGAGAAGATGAGCAGAGAGTGCCACGCCATTGAGCTCGACATTCAGGCTGCTGAGACTGCTAGGAATGAGTGGGAGGAGAAGGCTTGGGATATTGAGGTATCTGCAAGCAAGAAATTGAAAGAGCTTGAAGGGGCAGTCGATCGTTACAACCAGGAAATCATCAGGTAGGTAGACCATTTACTTTTATGATAGTTGGATCTCTGAGATGATTTAGTTAATAAGTGGACAAAGTCAATCTCTACACTGGAAAATTTTATTCATATCCAGTATAAATTTTGTTGGAGGTAACTGTTCCACCTGATCGTCACCGGAGGTTACAATTCCACCTGATCGATGGTAAATTTATCCTTGGGGTTTTAGCACATTTTTAGATGGAGGTTACAATTCCACCTGATCGATGGTAAATTTATCCTCGGGGTTTTAGCACATTTTAAGATTACGTTGAAATTTTGAAAAAAATAGTTCATTAGAATGGAACTTTACCTTTACATGGTGGGAAAAATACAAACTTGCCAAAACAATCTGAGTTTGTCTACTTATTATCTCATTCATTTAATAAATTGTATGGGTTTTGAATATGATAGTTGGATATCTGAGCCAATTGTATAGTGCTGATTAATGTAAAAACTTGAGGCAAAACAGCAGGGATTATTATTATATTTCAATTTGCAAAAACTTGGGGCAAAATAGCAGGGATTATTATTATATTTCAATTTTCAGTTTTATATTTGGCAAACAATCAACCTAGCATGGGATTCTTGATTTAGTAAATTGTACAGGGTTTGAATATGGATTTCTAATTTTGTGTTTAAGGATTTATTTGTCTGAAAATCGAATTTTCAGGTTGAAGCTTGGTAGTTCATTTGAATTCAAGCTGAATTCTAGAGGAATGACACCAACAGAGATTCTGGGTGTGGATTTTAAAAGCACAATTAAACCAGGTATTATTTCGTGCACCGAGGAACATGAACACATCTTAAGGGAGAAGTGGGAGGAATCAATTGCCCTTAAACAACAATTGCATGAGAAAAGCTTGGAACAAGAAAGAAAACAGAAAGTCAATACTGCTCTCCTCGGAAAGATTAAGAAGGTATGGCCGCTACCTGAATCTTATAGCTGAAGGGGACTGGATTTAGCACATTTTGATCTAAGATGTGAAATGGTAGGCATAACTTAGTCACTTTTTTAGTATGCAAGTCCTGTATAGCTTTGGTTGCTTAAGCACTTATTTAGTTTTCAAGTCGTGTACAACTTTGGTTGCTTAGTCACTTTTTTAGTATGCAAATCCCGTACAGCTTTTGTTGCCATTGGTCTGATGCTCTTCAGGGTATTGTTCTTAACTTCTTACAGGCTTCTTTTAGGACATGTTAGATAGAATGGTGATGCAGCTAATTGAATTTGAAATAAAAACAGGTTGTTTGTAAAATTCAAAGTTATGTACGCAAATGACCATTGACAAACATTGACATTTTCCCTTTATAACTTCGGTTTCAAGTCCTTTTGATTCTGGCTATAACTTCCCCTTTTCCAGTGCATTCAGTTTGAGAGCATGCACCTATCTTCATCAACCCTGTTTTACTGTTTTTGATGTATTATGCTTTACTTTGAGGCACAATTCAAATTTTATCGATCTACTAGCTTACAAATCTTATGTAAACTCTTTAGCGTATATATTTTAATGTGGCTTGATTATAAGTCTTCGACTTTTAGTTTACAAAAGGTATTTTATTATTTTACACTATATTTATTTGCCATGCATAGCATGTACATGTTGAGATTTTTCACTTAATGAGGGACATTCTTTTGTCTCTTATATATAGAGAGGCTCAAATAAGTTTCCAAACACATACACTCAAGAAATTATACTTGGCTGTCCTAAAGTAAGGCTTTGAACTAGAAATAGCAACAAGGAAATAGTCTAAGAGAGAAATAAGAAAAAACCCTGAAATCTATGATAAAGAAATGTAAAATTAGGGCTAAACAAAGAGTGAACAGGACAATGTCTGACAACAATTTGCTGTGGTGAAAAAACATATAACATCATAATTTACTCTACACGTTAGCCCTAGTTTAGGGCTGAAAGATGCATGTAAATAAATACTTTTGATTTTTGAATTAATTGCATACAAACCCAAACACTGGGAGAAGGATATCCAAGGCAAATAATGCTGAAAATGTATGATTTGTTGAGATAAAACCCTCATTTATCTTAGAAAAAATAAACTAAGAATATATTTAGGGTTTTAAAGAATGGGCATGAGAAATAAGACTGGTGCCTTTCTCAATCTAGGGCTAATGGAGTCTAGGAGTAAAAATCTTTGAAGGAAGAGTGATAGATGTGAATTCAAAGAAATTAGGGGCGAAAACCCTATGTTCCTCTACTCTTTAACCCTAGCACTCTTCTATCTTAATAGATATTTAAAGGGAGGGAAGGTCACCTCAAGAAAAACTTGATGAAAATCTTTGTAGAATTTCCTTGAAATTCTGCAACTGCTATGATGTCAATCCTGAAAACAAGTTCTTTGCACCAAGACACTGAATTTTTCTACGTATTTGCAGCAGAATAGGAACAGAAATAAAAGC
The DNA here is from genome assembly GCA_000404065.3 of Pinus taeda. Lineage (NCBI taxonomy): Eukaryota > Viridiplantae > Streptophyta > Pinopsida > Pinales > Pinaceae > Pinus > Pinus taeda. Next base: position 55,102 of record APFE030989995.1, read on the forward strand.
ACATTCACACACAATAACACAGTAAATTTTCTAGGGAACCCAACTGGGAAAACCTTCTACTAGCTGTAGAATTTTATTGACAGAATTGAGCAAATAGAATTTGTTTACAAGGCAATCTGTTTCACTAGAGAACAAGATTGTTCTCACAGATAATACTTAGCTGTAACCTGCTTGCAAGAAATCCCATCTCGGCTCCTAAATCCTTGCGCTGCCTGGCTCCTATAGCACTGGGAAGCTCCTATTATTTAGGAATTAGCTCCTAAATATCACTGCACTTCTGCAAGGAATTGTCTTTGTCATAAGCTGCGTACAGGCCTCTCCTTACATGCTCTTCCTAGCAGCCAGTTTTCACACAAAACTCATGCTAAAAGACAATATGATACAATTGTGCCTTTTGACCTCCTTTTATGCTATTTGATTAGGCTAAAACTGGCAATTTATATTTGGAATATGAGTTAAGTTTGACTCGCTAATTAAGTCGAACTGACTCTTCAACTCGTCATGCCTCAAATAGACTTTGAAACTCTCTAACTTGACCTTTTCCAAATACAACTTGTACTTGGAGACAAACAAGACTGAGTCTCCAACTCCTGCGCATGAGCTAACTACACCATGACTCGTCCTAATTTCTAGGGACTCGTGCATGCTAAATAAGACTTGAGTGAGGTCTATCTTGGCTAAGGCACGAGTCAAGAAGACCTTTACTCACTACTTTTCAACACTCCCTCTTAGCGAGGAAGGGATTATGTACAACTCCCAACTTATCTTTGAAATGAACAAAACTGCATTCTTGCCAATGCCTTAGTCAAGATATCTGTTGTATGCTCCTCTTTTGCAATGTACGGTAGCTTCACTATCCCTTTCTGCACACAATTTGTGAGATGACGATACGTGATCTCGATATGCTTTGAGTGATCATGAAACACCGGGTTCTTAGAGAGCTTGATGCAACTTTGATTATCACAGTGTATTACAATAGGCTCCATCCTCTGTTTGAAAAGTCCCACAAGCAACTTCCTTATCCAAATAGCCTCTCATGCTGCAAAATTTGCAGCCATGTACTCAGCCTCTACTGAACTGAGGGCAACTGATCTATGCTTCTTGCTATACTAGGAAACAACTACTGACCCAATGCTGAAGGCGCCACCTGAAGTACTCTTCCGATATGTGGAGCACCTTGCCCAATCTGCGTCTTTGAAGCCCTCAAGCTTCACTCCATCAACTTGTCTATACCACAATCCATAATCTGTTGTGCCTCTGAGATACCTCAAAATATGCTTTGCAGCAACCTAGTGAACTCTGGTCAATTCCATCATGAACTGACTTAGCTGGTTGGCTGCAAAGCAAATATCAGGTCATGTGTTGACCAAGTACATCAACGACCCGATGAGCTATTTGTATATTGTAGCATCCACTTGCTCTGCTTTACTAGCATCCACCTTCCTCCAATTTGTGACTAGAGGTGTGGCCATCGGACTGCAATCGCGCAAATGAAATTTCCGGAGAATCTTTGTAGTGTACTTCCCCTGCCTCACAAAGATCTCATCATCACCCTGCTAAACCTCCAAGCCAAGGAAAAAGTGCGTAAGCCCCATATCCATCATTTCAAACTCCCTTGCAAGGCCCTCGTTGGAATTTTGGATCAAGCTGTCTGCTCTAGTCAGTATAAGATCATCAACATAGAGCACTAGAATGAGTGGAAGCCCTCCAACCATGATGTAGTACAGGTTGGCATCCATCTCACTCTTAGTGAAGCCCAATCCTCGAAGGTAGCTATTAATATGAGTTTACCATGCTCTCGGAGCCTCCTTGAGCCCATAAAGAGCTCTATCCAGCTTGCACACGTGTGTCCTTGTTGAACTAGTCAAACCCCTCTGGCTGCTCCATATAAATATCCTTCTCAACCACTCTGCTAAGGAATGCTGTCTTCACGTCCATCTGGTGGATCTTCCACCCCATCTGTGCTGCAAGTGCTAAAATAGTCCTAATGGATGAATACCGTGCTACTGGGGCAAAGGTCTCATCATAGTCTATGCCCTCAATCTGTTAGAGGCCCTTGGCCACAAACCTGGCCTTATGCTTCTCCACATTATCCTCTGCTCCATGCTTCACCTTGTACACCTAGCATGAGCCAACTACTGATTTTCCCTCAGGTCGTGGTACAATCTCCCATACATCATTTTCCATGATGGAGGAATATTCCTCCACCACGACATCATGCCAAACCCACTAAGAAGCTGCCTCCTTATAACTAGAAGGCTCAATGTCCACCGCCTCTGTCATCAATGTAATATAACTTGTGTACCTCTGTGGCTACTTGCTTTGCTTGAACACAGTGCTAGGAGCTTCAACCTGCTGCTTGGCCTCCTAAATCAACTTCTCGAGCCACTTGGATTTCTTCCTCCCCGTGCTAAGAGTCTCTAATTGAGTAGCTACCTACTCTAGTCCTGGTCTCTTATCCTCATCATCTCGCCCTGCATCCTAGTGTGGACACTGTTGTGCGGGTCTCTTGCCACCTAGCTGAGACTCAATCTTTGATCCTGGCTGAGGCTTCTCCTTGGGAGCGAGTAGCTTCTCCATCTCAAGTATTGCAATCTACTCTCGCTCTAAGGGCTCCCTCAAAGTTCTGTCCTCCTAAAACCTCGCATCTTGCCTGAGAACTGTCTTCTTGAGTCTTGGTAGATACACCCTATATCCCTGAGCTATCTCACTGTATCCCACAAAAATGCCCTTGTTTGTTGTGGGATCCAACTCCTTCCTGGTATGTTTGGACACATGGCAGTAATCTTTTGTGCCATAGATACAGAAGTGTGAAACATCAGGCTTCTTGCTTGTGAAAGCCTCCTTTGGTGTAACTCGTCGAAGACCCTTGTGTGGACCCTTGTTTTGTAGAAATACTACAATGTTGCATGCCTCTAGCCACAAGAACATAGGTAGTCCTTGGTCATGCATGATGCAACATGGCCTTGGCCGCTCCAACAATACTGCGGTTCTTCCTTTCAGCCACCCCATTTTGTTGAGGGTTATGGGATGCTACAACTTTCTCTTAATGCCCTCCTTCGTACAACGCCTTGAAGGCATTGGAGACATATTCTCCATCGTTGTCACTCCTGATAGCCTTGATATTCTTCCCGGTTTGGTTTTTTACCAAGGCCTTAAACTCCATGAACTTGGTTAAGACCTCATCTTTCTTCTTCATGAAAAGTATCCAAATTTTCCGAGAAAAATCATCAAAGAAAGTATAACACAATACTTGTGTCTCGTAAGGGACAAAGAAGAGAAGGGCCTGCATACCTTTGAATGCACTAGCTCCAAAATCCCTTTGGCTTTGTTGTCTCGGTCCTGAAAAGAAGTCTTGGCATACTTGTCAATTGTGCACCCCTTGCACACATCATGATGATCAAAATTGCATGTTATTAATCTTGTGGAAATCTACTCAAGAATCTTCAGCGCCCCATGATGCAAGTGTCCCATGCGCCTGCGCTAAAGTTCTCCAATATCTCTACTTTGCTCACCGCTTGCCTTCTTGCTCAAGGTTGCACATGTGTCAACCTGCAACTTGTAAAGGCTCTTCACCCTCACACCTATTTGCTTCATTGCTCCAGAAGCTAAGTGCTTGAGGTGTGCCTTATCTCTGTTGAAGATGACATCATATGCATTGTCCTCAAGGGTTGCTGCTGAGTCAAGGTTCTTCTTCAGTCTTGAAACATAGAGTACATCTCTGAGATGGAGAAGGCTCCTAGACTCCCTCTCAAAGTTGACCGTACCAACTCCCTTGAATGTGTACTTGTCATCATCTCCTAGCTTGATCTGAATCTGCATGTCTTGCTCTTTCAGATGGTCGAAATATGTTGATTTCTGGTAGCATCAGATGTGCTCTAAGCCTCAAAATTTGCAGGGAGGCTAGGACACATGTATTCCACAATACCCATAAATCGTTTTGGGAAATTCCACTCAAAGATAGTTTTATTAAAATAATTAATTATTTTTAATGGGTGCCTAAGTCTAAATTTAGGAAATTAAAATAATTAAAGGGTATTAATCAAACTGGGGGTGAAACTTCTAGAAAAAGACAGAGATCAAAGCCAAATGATATCTGAGCCATTGATTAGAATCTAATCTGGGTTGTTGATTACTCAACTGGAGGATTATAAGGACTTCGACGGGCATTTGGGAAACACATCGGAGAGAGATCTAGAGATTGAATTTCTTAGAGAGGGGGCAACACAACAGTTGCTAGAGAATCGATCAAGGTGATTTCTTGCAGTGAGGGGTAGGGATAGTAGACCAAAAGAAGCTTTCTAGATCTGGGGAGTGCAAGGCAAAGAAGGCAAAGAGAAGTTCAATAAGGCAACGCAAAGCTTTAGAGGGAGTTTGAATTCCAACTAGGAGAGACAAGATTCAGTTCAAGAAGCTGGGGTGTGAGACCGAAAGGCCTGAAGATCGGATTTCCAGTTAGTAGGAGGTTAGTACGGGGATTGACGCAGAGCCTAGCCAGAGACGCAGTTTTGCGTAGGGTTGACGCTGAAGCTACGCAGAGGTAACGTGGGGCTAGTCAGCAAGCCCTAGATCTAATCAAATCTCTCAGAACAATGTGAGATTTCTCTCATTAACCTTTTTGCCAGTTTCTCTCTGTATCGAATAGCCAGTTGGGCATCCAACGAATTGTACTCATATTTACTACTGCATAATAATTAAAACCCTCAACTGTTGCATTGGTTTTCTTGCATTGGGTTTTTTCGGGGACATTTGTCCAAAAATAATGGTGTCATGTGTTGTGTATTTCTTTTTTGCTCAATTTCTTATTTCTGCATTTAATTTAATTGGTGAAGGCTGCAGTGTATTGGTTTCGGTATTCGCTATAGGATGCAGTAAATAATTTGTTCAGTAACTTAACAAATAGAAGATACTTAATCAGTCGTTGCAGTAGAAATTTGGGTCTCCAAATTTTCACAAAATAGTCCCTGTTCCCGGTCATATGGAAGGAGGCTCCAGAATCAATATACCATGTGCTGCTCCCTAGTAGGCTTGCCATGCAAGCTAGCAATGAGAAATATTTCTCAAACTGAGAAGCAAACCCATCTACCTCAGCTGATGTAGCCACATGATTCTTGCTGGACCTCTTACTGATTTGGACACTTAGTAGAATAGTGCCCAAACTCATGGCAATGGAAGCACTTGATCTTACTTAGATCCTTCTTCTTCTTCTTCTCTCCCTTTTGAATAGTCTCGGCGTTCCCTTTGCCTTTCCTGCAAGAGCAAAATTCTCCTCGTCCTCAATCTTTGGTAATCTACCATCACATGTTCTTCTTTGGATCTCCTCCTAAATGCAGTCACCATAACCTTTCCCCACTAGGAAAGTTCTCTTTGTCACTGGCAACATCTTGGAAGCCATACCAAGACTTGTGAAGTCCCAGTAAGGCAAAACTTACAAGGTCATGCTCAGGTACAGTGACACCCACACCGTCTAGCTCATCTCGAACCTGAGTGAAATTTGTAAGATATGTGACGATAGGCTCTCCTGGTCTCATTTGGATACTCCTTGGTTTCTCTTTAAGAGCAAGCTTCTTGGTATCAATGAACTCTGATATAGATCTAAGATAGCTTTGAACATCTCATAAGATGACTTCTTCTCATGGATATGAGGAACTATATGATCTTTGACCCCTTCTAGAATAATCCTCCAGCCTTGACATTATTCTTAGTATGTTGGGCCAATTGTTGGGGATCTTAAGGTGGTGGTATAACATTATTGACAAATTCGCCTGTTGACCACTAGAGTGGCACCTAATGATTATATTAAAAATCCACACTCAAGGATGATCCAAAGGACACTTGTACCATCAGGTATCATCAATCAACAGAGTTTTTTAACTCTACTTCTATCTTCTCATCATCTTTCTTGTACCCAGATTCTACAGCCTGCGGGGAATTGTAATAAGTGATATTAGTAATGATGAGTTTTTGAGTTTCTAACAGGCCTAGGATGTTGGGACTCAATCAGAAAACGAGTACACTTTAGAGTGTTTTTTTTATCTGGTCAACTATCCCTTCTCTTTTAGAGGCAGATAATTTTCTGGGTTTTTTCACTCACTTTTTACCCCAAAGTCGGGGTGACGGTTTGAAGGTTGAGCCCCTAACACATCTTAGTGTCTAGAGTCAATGTATATTACCATACTAAATCACATAAAAAATTTCGTGGAATTTGGTTAGGTCTAGGTAGTCATTTTAATTTTTTTTTAGATTTTCCGCATTGCGGAAATTGCTAATAAAATTGTATTTGTAATGTAATAAGTGATGTCTAGAGAAGTTGTATGGGGTACGAGTAATGAAATTCACACCTCTCACCCTCAAATTTCTACTATGACACACTTTGAGAGGTTAAATTGTGTTTTTAACACTCAAAACCCACTTTTCCTAAGTTTAGTGGGAAATCTCGCAATTAATTAAGCTGGAAATTAAATAAATGGAGAAAAATAAATATCCACACATGCTAAATGTTGTGGAAATAAAGTGAAAAATTATGGGGGAGTTAAAGTGAAGTCCCAAGGTGATGTGGACTCCTAAAACCAAAGAAAGGACGTGCTCAAATAAAATCGAATTTCTGACATTAAATGAGAAAATTTCTTACTTGGAAATTTGAATTTGTGAAGTTAATGCACATTTGGGAGGATTTGGGAGAATATTTGGTGGAGATTTTTGTGGTAAATTGTCCCCACATGGGTTACCACCCATATACACTTGTCATTCCATCATAAAATTCGAATTTGGCACATAAGGGAAGAAGAAAATGATGTCCACTTGTTAGAATTCGATTTTTACACTTGGCAATGGAGCTCCATTCAACAAATTCGAATTTCTCTTTGGGATTGTCACCTCATGCCACTTGTTTAATCACTTCTATAATGAGATTGACTCCCATAGTTTTATTTAAATGAGCCTATGGCTCTCATATTGTATCTTTAGAACGAGCTATTGGGCTTACAGAGACTCTCTTGGATTTTGTATTCATTTTCAGATATTAAAAAGACTTTGGGGTACTATTGTGTTTGTGTTCTCTTTCCATTTCTTGAGGTGATGTTATTTCAATTGTTGTGCTTTACATTCTACATGTCTGTTGGATTATGTTAGTTATCATTTTGCTACTTGTTTGGATTAACATATGCAAGCCATCTTGTATAGTTTTCGGGTTAGAGAAATACTCTAGGAAGAGGAGCACTAGAAGATTTTTGGTGAAATCTCTAGTCTTCTCCTCCATTGTATAATCTAATCCTTTTATGATAGCTAACATCTTTTTCCAAGTGTGTAGATATCTTTAGATTTGGTTGAAGGATTTACTTGGGCGTGGGGTAACTCTCCAATAGATGAACTAACTCCCAAGATCAAGAATAGAAGGACCCAATCAGTTTGCCTCAAGGGTCTCATTAAACGATTTTGAAAGAGGGAGTTTCCTTTCCTCTAGCGCACTAAGATCACATTAATTTAAATTCAATATTTTTCTTAATCAATATCTTGTGCTTTCAAGGATTTTATTTGTTACCTAGAGCATGGTTTTAGTTAGACAAATATGGAGTTCTACTTGCATGTCTTGATCTAGTTCTTGTACACTAATTGTAGATTATCATTCTGACTCTTTCATGTCATCTTTCCACTCATTTTGGATCTATATTGTAGCCCCTTTTGAGCAGATTTGAGACGAAAATTCAAAGAGGTTGTGAGTATTTGAGACATCATTTCTCGAAAGGCTGAGTTCTACTTTGAGTGCAACATGCTTCTCTCACTAGGCTGTGGGCTAGAGGAGGCTTAGCCTCTCTCCTTAGCACTGAATACAACTCTCTTTGTGGCTGATTTGATTGCTACAATTTTGTTTCTTGTATTTTTAGATTTTGTCAAAGACTCTCTCGTAGTTGTTATTTGAAGAGATCTAGCCCTTGGAAGTGGCATGTTGTAAAATACTCCTTTGGTTTCCATGGGACGTCTTCTCAAAAGGCTTTTCTTTTCTCTCTTTGTAACCAATCTCTAATAAAAATATTATTTTTTCTTATGAGGGAGCTTATGATTTTTCCCATGGTATCCTTTCTCCCCATTTAGAGGGAGGATCATTGCTTGTGGGTAGACTAATCTCTTAGTTTAATTTCTCCAATTTTCTTTGTTAATCTCATTGCTAAGCTCATTCGTGCATGATTAATTTCTTAACACTCACATCCATTCTCATTTTAGTATACATTTGAGATTGGTTTATGTTTGCCATATCCATTTCTTGAATATTTTTATTGGGCAATCTACTACAACACATGCAATTTTTCTATTGATGCAAACAAGTATTTTATATTTATTGGGCAAGCGTAAATTAGTTTAATTTATCCATTACTTTGGTTTCACAAGTCTCTTGAGCACATTGCTTTATCATTGTCAATTTATATTATGTGGCATTATCATTATTGTTGGGTCTTTCTTGTGTCACTCCATTGAAGCAATTTGGCATTGATTTCATTTACTTGCAAAGCAACATATTTGGAACTTGTGGAGCTACATTGAGCTAATTGTTTCACTTTCCCTTTCCATTGAAAGATATTGGTATTGTTTATTTGAGCATTGTCTTTTATTTTTGAGCACTAATATCAATACATTCTTGGAAGCAATAGCACTCACTCATGCATTTCATTTAGGCATTTTAGTATAAGAAGCCTTCCATGCCAGGCCTCAAGCCTCACTAAAATTAACATCCAAGCATAAGCTTGGTTGATAGAAAGTATAGGGAAAAATGCTTTCTTGGAAAGTTCTTCCATCTGCTACGAAGTAAGGTAAAAGCGTGTGACCTTGCAATTAGGAAGGTGGCTTGTCCCCTTGTAGGAACGAAGGCACACGCTGGCTAGTAAGACTTCTGCAAGGAATTGTCTTTGTCAAAAGCTGCGTACAAGCCTCTTCTTACATGCTCTTCCTAGCAGCCAACTCTCTCACAAAACTCGTGCTAAAAAAAATATGATACAATTGTGCCTTTCTACCTCCTTTTATGCAATTCGATCAGGCTAAAAATTGCAAGTGTGTATTTGGAATATGAGTCAAGTTTGACTTGCTAGTTGAAACTTGAGTCGAATTGACTCTTCAAATCGTCTTGCCTCAAATAAACTTTGAAACTCTCTAACTCAACCTTTTCCAAATACAACTTGTACTTGTAGACAAACAAGACTAAGTCTCCAATTCCTACACATGAGCTAACTGCACCATGACTTGCCCTAATTTCTAGGGACTTGTGTATGCTAAATAAGACTTAAGTGAGGCCTATCTTGACTAAGGCACTAGTCAGGAAATCCTTTACTAGCTACTTTTCAACAATCTTTCCGATGGAGATTTTAGAGCTATAAAACATCAACAAAACCTTGATGAAAATGCTAACAAACCTTAATTCATTAACAAGAACAAGATAGAAGAAGATACCTTACATTTGCTTGGCACATATCATCATAGATTCAGTAATAATCATCCAAAAGTGAAAACCATCCATAAAACATTCCCCAAGATGGGTCAAGAGAAGTTTGCTACACAAGTGCCCCATAGCTCACATGAATGAAGAGACAAGAAGTGGTGTAATGATCTTGAAGTGTGTGTGACAATGATGAAAGGGAAATTGACTTCCCTCGGGCTTCTACTTATATAAGGTTAACCAAGTTGATTTGTTCTAAAATTAGCCTAAAGCCCTAAGGGTGATGACATCCTCCAAAAGGTGCGTCTCTCCATGAAGTGTGCAATGAATGGCTCTAGAAGGTGCATCTCATCCCAAAAGTTATGTATCCTCATCAAAATGGCACCACATCATCAAGTAAAGCCTTCTCAAGCCTAATGTCATCTGTAAGGGTGGCCACAACATCTTCTAGAGCATCAAGAAGAAGATGTCATTGTGCTAGGGTATGACATCATCACGGTGAACAATGTACAATCCTTTACAAAGGGTCCCATGTCTTCATCATCATCATCAAATAACCTCAAAAGCAAGGCAACATCCATCAAGTAGATGCAATGGCATCTTGGGGGTGTCTTGCCATCTCAAGGGTACATTTGCTCTCAAGGCAACTTCCTAGCTCCGATAAACAATGCTGAAGGTCCTAAAGGAGTGAGAGGGTATCATCGATCGTGTCAAGTCATCCTAAGGCCAACACTCCTTAGTAAATTCTCAATGCCCTTTGTCTAAGTGTCCCATATCATCATCAAAGGGGTTGGACGTCCTCTCTAAAGTGCTAGAGAAGCATCATACAACCCCTTAAAGGATGCTGACTATACTTGGGAACAATACCTAACACATACTCTAAAGATTCAAGTGAGATCAACATCCTCTGTCAAAGTGTCCCATGTCATCATCAAAGGGGTTGGGTGCCTTCTCTAAAGTGTTGGAGAAGCATCATACAAATCCCTCAAAGGACGATAACTGTACTTGGGAACAATATCTAACACATACTCAAAAGATTCAAGTGAGATCAACATCATGGGCGCAATAACCATAAGAGTATTAGAGTTGGCCATATTCACTATTGCAACCATCACAATACCTCACACGAGCATCATTTTTAAATGTCTGACTAGCTTATGATTGTACACAAGTTACAATCCTTAAGAATCGGTGGGTTATCACATGGCCCTATTAGGTGCTTCCAACCCTAAGGGGAGGAACAATTCCTAGCCCAACTCTTTCAGTAGATAGGTGTAGGTAATAGGTGATATGGATTGGGGTTTACTTCATGAATGATGTCGTAGCCTTATGCTAGGTTATATCAAACCATTGTCCATGAGTGCCTTTGTAGAAAGAGTGCTTAGTTGCTTGAGTTACCTTCCCTCACATTTGTTTTTCCAAGCCCCATATTTGCCTTTTTCTCTCTTTACATAGCTTGTTTGGCAAGCTTCATTGATTATCATGCAATAATGAGATAGCCCCTTCTAGCAGGGGGCAATTTACTGCTTCATTGAGGTCGGGATGTTCCTAAAGTGTTCCTTTTACTTTGATAGACATGATATGCATGGATACTTTTGAGGATGAGTGTCTATACAAGCAAGGTTAGAGCTCAAGCTATAATTGGCTTTTTCTTGCTTGACATCCCTAGCTATTCTTTTGCTTTTTGATATTTGGCTCATGCTCTTTCTTTCTTATGACTGCATCAACCTTGGGTATATACAACTCCTCATAGGACAAAGTCAATAGGGAACCAACATGAGTGACTATCGACAACCAATCAAAATATGGGATAATGGAGTAAAGGGGAATGATGGCTAATGTTAAGTGTGGATAACATGGAACACTACCATCATTAGAGCCTCCTATTTGTGTTGCTTCTAGATAGTGAATGAAAGGCCCTAAGGAAGGTCACACTAGACTAGGGGCAAGTAATAACACCAAGGTGAAGTGAGGGATCAAGTGTAAAACAATAATGGTCAATCATCCAATTCAACCTGTGATCCATACTATAATATCTTTAAACATTAAATGAAAATACTTGAGTACAAAAATGGTTAATGTACCTCACAATAAATGACCCACCTTCATTGGACGAGTAAGCTAGATGAATGAATGCATTGGCTAGATAATAGTTGAGAGGCATTTGAGATGGGTTTTTTGTGGATCATTGTAGGGCTACTACCTGGCAAACTGCATCATGACACCACCTTGACACCTTGAAGTGTTCTCAGGCTCCAACCTAAAGGAGACTTTGATTTCCACCTTGCACCACCTTGCCACCCTTAAGATAAAATAACTGAATAAGATAGACTATGCTATTGTAGATCACATTGCCTTCTTGAACCTCAATTTGCCATTGCATTGACACTACTATGATTGCTTTTGTCCAATAGGCAATTTTTGTTACGTTATCACACTGCTGTCATAAAAACTTTATTCAACTAGAACTACAATTTGGTCATTCAAATCCTTCTTGGAACTTGTTAGCATCATGCGTCTGATACACCTGCAATAAGCTCATAGATCTTCCAAACATACACAAGAGGTTTTGGTCATCAATCACGAGCAAAAACACTGTTAAACATGTTTAGCTGCATTTGTCTCTGAACCTTGATTGCTTAATGTCTTTCTGTTTTCAAATCGGATAAATAATGCTCCTAGAAATAAAAAATAACTATAGTAAGCCAAACATGAAATTAAATATTCAACTCTTTGTTCCTTTCCGTGCGCACTTCAATAGTTGTCAGATTCTGCAAATTGTTTGAAAAAATGAAAATCATAACAAATAAAGGGTAAAACTTGTCAAGTCTGAACTTTCGAATTTCGACTTACAATCATACGTCGTACCAACTGTGTTGAATATTGTAACTTGTCGTGTAGACTTAATTTTGTTGTGGCACAATGTCAAGCGAACGAACGTGTGTCTTAACTTGATATGCATTTGATGGATCCATTTTGTCTACGCCGTATATGACTAATAGTTCCAAAAGATGTACACGATTGTAGTCAATGGATCAATGATGTAATACTTTGTTAGTTATTCCACAACATCTATGGTATGTACCTCTCCACATTTTATCACAACAATCCTGCGTTCTTGTGTATCTGTCGACGTGTCTTTAACATTTGTTGACGTGGCCAAACTACCCAATTCGATGGGCATGATAGTGCAAGTATCCCACTACCATAATGCTATGTTTACGTGACATAGGTCACCTGTTAGAAATACTCTTTGCTTAGCTTGTCCATTCAACATAATTGTGACATTAGAACTCATAGATATGGTTGGCTGTCTGCCAATGAACAAAATAAAAACAATAAGATCAACCATGTTTCATCGATGTCAGTGAAGTCGACGAACAACAAATCACATACCATAAACAAATTATATTTGTGAGACTGCAGACCATCTCCAAAACAATTACTCAATAGAGCTTAGCCTCCACAGCCATATCAAACTTTGCCTTTTGTCATCAGACTCTCTGCAATCGAACCATGACCAAAATCAACCATTTGATCAAAACTTAATACTCGACGATTGATATTTGCCACAAAACTTGTATACTCCTTTATTCTCCACCGATTGATTTCTTTGCTCACATTAGCTCACATATATATACTTTTCGAATGGTCCAAGATGTAAGTGAGATGACATGGCACCATCATTCACTAGCAGCGTTAAACATTGAGAATTGAGGAGCCGACTTAGGTTGGCCCATACTTGCTTATTAAAAGTGACCATGGCCATTGACAAAACCCCAATTTAGGTCCATATGACCCGTGCACATTTTTCAATAAATTGGTGCATTAGGGTTTGCCCCATATTTATAAGAAGCCATAACTTTTGGAGGGATGACCATGGATCCATATTACAAATGTTGAAACGTTGTGCTCATAATTTTAATCCAATTAATTTAAACTCCTTTTCAAAATGATAAATCTTTCATATAAGATTGTCTTGGTCATCATGGAGAGATGACTCTTTTGCAATGACTAAGAACTTTTCATCTTATGCCAACTGTAGTGTTTCCTTTACAATTCAACTAGGGGTACTTTGACCATGACCTCAGGTTTCAACTTTAGAAGGGCATATCTCCTCAACTGCGATGAACCATGTGGCGTGCAATCTACCAATTGAAACAAGACAAGTATTATTTGATGATGGTCTTGTGAGCAAATTCATTGTCCTTCCATTCATGTAACTCAACAAGTGCGAGGCATCTTGATCACACCGCAGGGGCTTCTAAACTTTTGGGCTTCCTTTTCTTCTGGGGCTTTTTGTCCATTGGAACTTCTAATTAGTGCAATCCACTGACGTATATTAAAAGTGTTCAAGATAAAGCATTCATGATAAGACTTTCCTTCTTTCCTTCATCGCTTCCAAGGAGGATGCAATCTTTTATGTTAATCACTAATGGCTACCTTTGACATCAATGACAACGCCATTCAACAAGACATGCCACTTGTCCTCTCCTCAAGCAAGGCGTCTCCTTAGATCTAGTTTGTTTAACCATGAAACTCATTAAAGGTGCCACATATACCCACTCTATGTGGAAGGCTACTCCAAAATACATCAAGGCATATGCGGTAGAACTTGTATGATGCATTTCTCCCCTAGATTGGGGAGTCAAGCCCTTGGAAGACTCAATCATGTGCTCCAAAGAGTAAAATAAGATAGGGTGTTTTCTCCAAGGAGTATCAAACTCATCCTCCAAGATGCAAGAGACATCAAATGATGTGCCACAACCTAGATCCATGTGAAGGGTCATCAAAACAACACTTAGATCCACAAAATTAGGTAGGTGGCATAGGCAAATGTGCATGTAGTGTTGTCATGCCTCAATAAATGTGCCAAGGGCCAAGAGTCAAGTGAACACTCCATCAAATGAGGAGACAAACACCTCGAAAATGCCATTCAAATGTCGAAAATACCCCAGTTAGCTAGGGTGCTCCTCAATAAAGGCAATGGTCACATGAAGAGTACACCAATATAGTCGTTGCAAGGCTAAACCACCTAGGAACATGTTCAAATGTGGAGTACTCCACTAGATAAGGCATAAAACACATTGAAGAATCCACAAATAAAGAAGATAGATTACCTCTAACCAAAGTGTTCCACCTAGAAACAAATGATGGTACCATCTATAAGCTAGGTGCTCTAGGGGTCAACACAGGGGCTAAATAAGTGTACAAATGGACAACTTCCATTAGAATGCCTCAATAACCACAAAGTTGTCAGCAAATAAACTGTCACAAGGGAAGCATCTACAAAAATGTGCACAAGTGATATGTTCCCCATCAATCCAAATTCTCAATAAAAATCCAATTGCATGACTTTGTGATGTGTGATAAAGATGCCAAAAAGATGATAATCCATATGTACATCCATCGAAATAGCCATATAACAACTTTGAAACCAATATACTCCACACACATACTTCTTAGGTAGGATCTTCAACATGAAATGACGTGTTGTACAACAAGAGGGGTAACACTACCATCTTCAAACATTCTAATTTATAGCTTCCTTGGGGTTAAAATTGCTCCTATGTTTGCTATTATATCAATTGGCTTATTAAACTCTTTGTACATCTATTATTTCTAATTTTGGAATCTTTATATTCCAGAAGGTCCAAGAACTTCTATCTATCATGTACTCGTCTAAAGTAAGCTTTTTATATAAGCAAATATAACCCTCAACAGCTAATCCGACTCTTTTAAGATAAATACAAATGATCAATCCTTGTATTGAAGCAGTGATGTTAGCTACAATATTTGTGTTTGTATTTTATCAAATTGAAAAGCGGAGAAGAGTGCAGCAATTGGAGTTTCCCGCTGTGTCTACTATTGAAATTAAGCTTGTACCGTCCAACAATCGAAATTGAACCCTTGCTTGTCCTTCCAAGGGGTTCAAACCCATCCTAGAAGGGTAATAAAAAACACCCTTTAAAATAATTGTAAATTTTTAAAATCACTTGTCATTTATGAAGGAAAAATAGTATTATAAAATTTCAAATGAAGGGTCATATTTTCAACAACCCATGAACCTCAATAGTCCCATCCCTTCGATGCTCAACAAGCATTGTACCTTTCCTATTATACAAGGATGGATGTGATTCATGAGAAAGATTTACGATTTGATAGCCATTACTTTCCTTTCGCATCGAAAGACTAAAATAATCTGTATTCTTGTTGGCTCTCATCTATTCCTTGATATGGTGTACCCTTTCACGACATAAACTTCATCACAAGTTCATTCCTAGAGAATCCTATCACTGTGTTGATGTATCCACCATTTTAAGTGTCACTTAATGTAAGCTTCGAAGTGAAGCTTGGAGAAGCTTGGATACTTGATATTTTTGAATCCCTAATTGAATTCAAGTGTTAAGCACATATTTTATCCTTATTGATATGATAATTGGCATGATGTTTAATATCCATATCTAATGTGTTCAAGTTCTTTCATCACCATAATGTCGTTTCATTTGTTATCTTTGCCTCGGCGCTTTGCTTTGCAAGAAACCAAAGCAATTGGTCATTGGTTATGGGTGTAATTGTAATGACATTATAAACTTATTAGCAAGATTCACTACAAATGGTTCAATAACAATTTTAAAGGCCAAACATTAGAGATAAGCTCATAACATTTCTCTTTCTTCTTGTTCATATAATATTCTCTCTTTAAAAACATTTAACATATTGACAAATATAACACGGTTATAGCATTGCTATCTAATGGTTTCTTATTAATCAAGAGCATTAGTTGGCTTCTCGATGACTTAGTATTTTGTTCATTATGGCAATAGATACTTGGGAAAAAAACACATAATTAATACTTGAATGCAAATCTCTCTACAATCTAGCAATCTTGTATAGGTTTGGTCAAGCTCATTGTACATAATGCACCGTTTTTCTTTGTTTCACACAAAATATGTTAATATTTTGTTTGGGATAATAAACACTATTAATATCAGCGATAACTTGTATGTTTTTGATTAAGTTTAGGACCTTGCACAAAATGGATCCTTTCAATATCACAAAATGAAAAATCGGGATTTTAACAGTAAGAATCATGATTTTCTATTCATTCAATTTTTTTGATACTAGTGTGATTTTCTTCTTCTTTCTAGGAACATTGGTACTAGTGTGATCAAAGGTGTCAAATATTTGAGATTGTTCCTTACATCTCTTTTCCTTCGTCTTAATGCATGCCCAAGTGTAATGAGATGCATCCTTTGCAACCTTAATTCTTGCAACACCTGTTTTGATGCTTTGGTGGGATTCTTATGTAAGATATATGGATAAGGTAACATAATTCATGTTATCATGAGATCTATGCAATAGGGATTATGCTATAAGTCCACTATGTGATGCATTTTTTGCATGGTTTGAGAGATAAAGTAAACAAACAATGTCATCACTACGAATAAAATACTTGGTGGACTTAATGAGTAATTTTCCTTCACTTTGTGTTTGTATTGATTTTAGGAATTATAAATGTCTTAGCCTACATAATAAGAAATGCATGAAATTATACTATATTTGAATGTTCTTAGTGTTAATTTTAGTGCTAGATAGTTCTCTATTGTAGATAATTGCAATTTTAAACTTTTTCAACAATTTTCTCATTTCATTTACTCCGTATCAACATTAGCAATTATGTAGAGAGAACATTAACATAAACAATGCAATGGAACGATAAGGAATGTTATAAGAAAAACATACACAATAGGGACATGAATATTTAGGTCATGGACCAGGGCAAAACCCCACAAGGGGGAAAACCCAAAATCAATTCTTCTTCTTCTTAGATATCATCAAATGTTAAGCTGAGATACAATGTACAATAGTAATGACACACAAGTCTTTCAACATCAAACACGTAAGGTCTCCTAGGGCCAACCCTGGATCATACATGATACTCATAAGGTGGCAATAAACAAGTTTATCAATGAGACAATCACAAGACCACTGATAGGGCTGCCTCCATGTCATTGTAAGTAGCATACATCTCTGTCTCAAGTAGCGTACAAGTAATTGCCATAGGAGCACGTACCACTGTCATGGTCATATCACTTTCAAATATTGTTATCAACACAATCATAAGTATCATAGCTATATATCACTGACACAAGCATAGGTGTCACGACCATACATCACTATTATAAGAAAAACCATTATTGCCATTCATAACTGTAATAAGAACAACCATTACAATCATCACTATCATAAGGACAACTATTACTGCCAATCATCACTATCATAAGGGCAACCATTATTGCCATTTATCATTATCAAATCACATAAGGTAGGGCACATAAACCCTTGCTCAAGTAGGGCTCTTTCTAACAGTTCTCCAAACTATGCACAAGTTGTCATTCAAGTCTATCTAAACATGACTAACAAAACCATGAAACTTGGATATCCAACATACCTTTTTATACGCTGACTTCCTTCCATGGCCTGTGCACTTTCCACTGAGGCTTTGACCCTGATTAGGGCTTCTTGTAATGCTATATATTGGCTCCCAATGCGGCCTCAAACCACCATGTTGATCCTCTTCCTATGAGCTCTTATTCCTGTGCTATTCAACACGGAATTTCGACAACCATTTACAAGTATGCTCCATGATGATATGATCTGAGGTTTGCACTCAATTAGGGCTTGACCCTCATGTAGCATCCACAAAAACTTCGACCCTGGTTAGGATAACTGTACAACCTTGTTCTCGGCCTCTATTCCTCCTCAATTCTTGTGAAATCCTTCCTTATAATTCTGCGTTGGTGCCTCTAATAAAGCGGCTATACTCCAACATTAACTTAGATATTTCGACCTTCCAAAATAGGCCTTATGACCCTCACCAAATAACTACAATAGGGCTCGACCCTTTCCTAAGGGACCATACTCCAATGTCCAAGAAACATGAGGAGATATGTAGCAAACACAATCCAAAATTGACCTCACAAACTTGGCCAGCTGCTCCTAGAACTTGTCCAACCCAAATGCAAGAAAAGACCAATATTAGACTCCTCCAACTCGCTAGGGCATCTGTAGCTACCTCAAAATTCTTTCTTCATTGGTGAGTTGCTCTTCATGTGTTTAAATGAGCTCCAAGGCCTCTTATTCATACAAGATGTTGGAGGAGCCAAGGGGTATCTTAATGCCAATGTAACCCTTCATTTTGATGAGGCCGACTTGAGGAAAAGCCTCTTTCAATTTGCTCTAGAGAATATTTAAATATATTTATCAAAAGCCTTGATGATTGCTTGCCCAAATAAATTTTATGCCACATTAAATAATGACAAGAGGAGTGCCAAAATAATACCAAAATAATAATTTCCTTTTATCAATTTGAATTCTCTTTTGGGGCAAGATGGTTTCTCTTTGGGTTAGTTGGGCTTCTCTTTGGGATAATTGGATTTCTCTTGGGGAAATTCATCTCGAAGCTGCCCCAAATTTCAACACTCCCTCTCAGCTACGGAGGAATTTCTAGTTGTACCATGTGTCTCATCTCGGATGTACATGTCTCGACATAAGAGAAGCTCATCTCATCTCATAAAAGAAGAATAATCCACAACCAATGGTAGGGGAGATCGATTTACCACAACCAAGTCCATGGTAGTCACAAATGACCTTGGTAAAGATCACACACACCCTTGTGGTTTCCAGGTTATGCTCCATGACCTCATCTCAATTGAACAATGACGGATCGATACATAGAAGAAAAAGAATGATCCACGCTGACAATAGGGTAGATCAATCTACCACAACCAAGTCCTTGGTAATCATAAATGACCTTGGTAGAGATCATCCAAAGCCTATGCCGATTGGCTGACCCTCTCCCAACTTGATCATTATTATTAAGTGGTAGAACATTTGCATCCAATACTTAAGGGGATCAATTTACCATAACCAAGTCCATGGTAGATGCATTTGAGATTAGGTAAAGATCATACGCACCTAAGTATCCTCTCCCATGTGACCAAGATGGGAGGCAATCCCAAAAATCTTAATCGAGTCCACAACCCCTTTATAAGGGTGACTTGTGGGTAGGATGCATACTAAAGCATGTACTCAACCAGGTCGATGGCTTTAAGGAGTATGCTCACCCAAGAGTCTAGCTACACAACCCTCTTCACCAAGTGTTATGAGGACAAATTGCAAGTGTGGACACATAGTGATCTCCCAAGATCCTAAAGGAAACTAGAAACAAACAGACAATTGAATAGCTCTTTTACTAAGCTTACTTCGTTTGAATTGTAAATACAAGAGTAGGAGAATAACCCTATTACCTATTTGTGAAATTCTTAATGGAGATCCCTGCTTTGTACCTATGCAACTTCTCAATGCTCAAAGAGATTTGCAACCACAAACATAAGAAAGATCAAAGGCATATGCAACATACCAATTCAAACAAGCTTAATCTAATGATCAAGGAGATTAGAAATTGAAATTATCTTAATGAATATCAAAAGAAACATAAATCATTCATCATTTCAGTGAGACAATACAATGGAAAAAAGGATTCATTTGTATTAGTTCAAGGATAAAGAAGAGCCTCACAACCTCTACCTTGATGTCACGAGGTTCCTCCCAAATGCCTCTAACCCTCTCCTTAGATGATAAGCCTTCCAATCTAAATCCAACAACTTAAGTGTATCTTTTTTGAACCTCTCAACCCCTCTAGCATGTAGTTAACTTATAGGCCAAGAGGAAGAAGTTTCAGATCCAAAAGAGAAGGATGAGATCCTCTAATTGGGGGATTAGGGTTCCTTGATGAGACAGAATTAGCTTCATGATCTGAGGGGTATGGCTCGAATAGATATGACCTAGAAGCTTTCAGTTGGGATATATTTGCCCAACAATGCTTCTGGAATTCACTTTTTATTTTTACTTTTCTTTGAGTTATGTGCGTGGTCTATAATGGAAGACAGAGTGCAGTTCTGCACAGGTTTTAGGGATAGAAACTGCAAATGTGCGGAAACTGACTAGAAAAAGCGTGTAGGTCATACTTAACAAGCCATTTTACCCAAAATTCACATCTTCTCCAAGGGTTTTTGATTGTTTGACCTCTAAGGGAGTGTAATGAAACATGTTTATGGATGGCGAGAGATCCATTTTAACAGTCAAGTGTCATGGTGGCAAAAGGACATGTAACACCAAGTCCATGGATAGTCATAAAGACAGGGGAAGGCATATGCTCAATGTTCTTGATTAGTAGTGTTCCCTCTCAAGGAATGATACATTCTCTTGCACTCTAAGTTGCTCTTTGAAGAATATGAAGTTCAACAACTTGGTGAGAATGTTTGCAACTTGCTCATCTGCTAAACTTTAATTCTGCAACAAATCACTGTCAGAACCTCACTGCTCCCTCTGTGTTGGAGTGTCAATGCTCAATCAGTGGCACCATGTCTAACAATCTTGTAGTCACGTTGCAATATGATCGGCCACTGTTGGACTAAGTGCATTGGAAGTCTGCTACCTGCTTTTCTTGGAAATCAAAGCAAGACCCATACTGAGGCAACACCTCAATGTGTTCTTCTTGTTTACAACACTCCTGGTTCACTTGGCATCGACATATCTCTCAAGTCACATCACTATATCAATCCATGACTGATTGTATCATCTAGGTATCTCAATACCAACTTTGCAACATTCTAATACCCATATTGAGGCTCTATCAAGCTCAGGGTACATGTTGCAAAGCAAGGATCCATCTGGTTGCTGGCTCATTGTGGGATCCACCAAATCTGAATCTGAAGAGGAGTCTCTCAACTTCTTTTGTGTAATCCATCATGCCAAGTCTCTGACAACATACTTCCCTTGACAAGTTAGTCATCATCTCTCTGTTACACTTCTAATCTCAAGAAGTGGATCACCTTGGGCTCAGAGGTCAACTCCCTCTGATACCAAACAATGAGATGATATGATCTTGTTAGAAATAAATTATTAGCATATAAAACCAAATATCAAAGACATACCTTTAACCTTGAAGAAAGGTTGGTGTCCACATTAGATGTCCATCAATCCAAGCATACCAAGCCTAGAGGACTTGCTTCAATCTGCAATCATGAGTCTCCTACCCAAAGCCATGAGGTAGCCCCAAGTATGATTCTTACTTAAGTATCATGTAGGAAGACAACTTCACATTTCCTCAAGTATCATGGAGGAAGAAAACTTCACATACATTTGATAATAATGCATCTGGCAACATGTGCTATGATCTTATCATAGTCTTTTCCCTCTGAATGCACGTTTCTTATCATTGTTGAACTTTCTTTCATGAAGGATATATTGCTCCTAGGGACTTCTTGTCTTAGCGCATCTCATTTGATTGTTACATCTAATCTTGATAGTTTAGCTCCTCTGGATAGGAAACCTCTTCAGTCATAGTTATCAACTTGGGAGACTACAATCCTTACTTCAAGGTCTGAGTTGTTGTCCATTTTCAATTGCCACTCTAATGAGGAGCTGCTCTACTTCGTCCTTAATCTTAATATAGAGGACTTAGTACCTGTTGACCCCTCAACAAGAGCAAGAGCAATAACGACAATGTAAATATTTACAATGAGAGTCTACCTGATGATGAAGCATGAATTTTCATCTTGATGGCCCTCAAGATGAATCTGCTTTCCCTGATCACACACCCATTCAAAACGACAGGGAAGGAAGCATTTGGTTAGCCAATTACTCATGCATGAAGAATAAACAGTAGTTTAAGACGATAAAACAATGTAAACAAGAACAATGTAACAAAGAAATATCGTAAGTTTTCAAGTACTTATCTTTAATGATGTTTGAAGGAAGCTATCAACTCCCTCTTGATCCTGCCTCCTTATGGCCATGAGGCACCACATCATCAACCATATGTCATTGTCATCTTTAGAAGAAATGTATCTTCTTGAACACCACCTGTATTCTCATTTCCAGATCTTCGTTCTGCCATATTAAGATTAAGGATGAAGGAGCTGCTCTACTTCGTCCTTAATCTTAATATAGAGGACTTAGTACCTGTTGACCCCTGAACAAGAGCAAGAGCAATAACGACAATGTAAATATTTACAATGAGAGTCTCCCTGATGATGAAGCATGAATTTTCATCTTGATGGCCCTCAAGATGAATCTGCTTTCCCTGATCACACACCCATTCAAAACGACAGGGAAGGAAGCATTTGGTTAGCCAATTACTCATGCATGAAGAATAAACAGTAGTTTAAGACGATAAAACAATGTAAACAAGAACAATGTAACAAAGAAATACCGTAAGTTTTCAAGTACTTATCTTTAATGATGTTTGAAGGAAGCTATCAACTCCCTCTTGATCCTGCCTCCTTATGGCCATGAGGCACCACATCATCAACCATATGTCATTGTCATCTTTAGAAGAAATGTATCTTCTTGAACACCACCTGTATTCTCATTTCTAGATCTTTAATCTCTTGACCACAAGGTTTGCATCATACCATCTCCTATTGGGAGACAAGCCCATCTAGGGTTACTTTGCATTTGTTATAGGTATTGAATTTCCCACTTGAACTCACACTAGGGTTCCAATGCTATAGAACTCAAGCTTTTTCCATATCCAAGGCCACTCCTGGGGTTTGGCCCAAACCCTAACCTTTATTTGTAAGAACAAGGGCTCTCAAGGGTTTTCTCCAATGCATTGAAATAGCAAGGAACGTTAGAAGAAAAACATGCACAATAGAGACACCAAGATTTAGGTCAGAGACCAACGCAAAATCCCGCAAGGGGGAAACCCAAAATCAATTCTTCTTTTTAGATATTCATCAAATTTTCAGCCGAGATACAATGTACAATAGTAATGAGACACAAGTCTTTCAACATCAAATACATAAGGCCTCCTTGTGCCAACCTTGGATCATATAAGATCCTCATAAGATAGCAACATACGAGTTTATCAAGGAGACAATCACAAGACCACTGGTACGGCTCCCCAGTGCTTCCATATCACTGTAAGTAGCATACACATCTGTCTCAAGTAGCCTACAAGTTATTACTATAGGAGCATGCACCACTGTCATGGTCATAGCACTGTTAAATATTGTTGTCAACACAATCATAAGTATCATAGTCATATATCACTGACACAAGCATGTGTTACTGCCATTCATCACTTTCATAAGAACAACCATATCAATCATCACTGTCATAAGGACAACTATTATTGCCAATCATCACTGTCATAAGGACAACCATTACTGCCATTCATCATTATCCAATCACGTAAGGTAGGGCACATAAACCCTTGCTCAAGTAGGGCTCTTTCTAACAATCCTCCTAACTGTGGACACGCTGTCATTCAAGTCTGTCCAAAAAACACTAACAAAACCATCAAACTTGGATACCCAACATACCTTTTTATAGGGTGAATTCCTTCCATGGCCTGTGCACTTTCGACTGAGGTTTCGGCCTTGGTTAGGGCTTCTTGTAATGCTATATATCTGCTCCCAATGTGGCCTCAAACCACTGTGCTGATCCCCTTCCTATGAGACCTTATTCCTGCTCTATTCAACAAGGAATTTCGGCCACTATTTACAGGTCTACTCCATAATGATATAACCTCATATCTACACTCAATTAGGGCTCGACCCTCCTGTAGCATCCATAGAAATTTCGGCCCTAGTTAGGGTACCTATACAACCCTGTTCTCGGCCTTTATTACCCCAATTCTTGTGAAGTCCTTCTTTATACTTCTGCACTGGTTCCTCTAATAAAGTGACCATACTCCAACATTAACTCAGATATTTCGACCCTCCAAAACAGGCTCTACTACCCTCTCCAAATAGCTGCAATAGGGCTTCGCCTTTTCCTAAGTGACCATACTCCAACAACCAAGAAACACAAGGAGATATGCATCGAACACAATCCAGAATTTACCTCACAAACTTGGCCAACTGTTCCTAGAACTTGTCCAGACCAAACACAAGAAAAGACCAATATTAGAATCCTCCAACTTGTCTAGGGCATTTGTGGCTACTCATAAATCTTTCTTCTTTGATGAGTTGCTCTTCATGTGTTTAAATGAGCTCCAAGGCCTCTTATTTGTACAAGACATTGGAGGAGCCAAGGGGTGTCTTAATGCCCATGTGACCCTTCATTTTGATGAGGCCGACTTGAGGAAAAGGCTCTTTCAATTTGCTCTTGAGAATATCTAAATATATTAATCGAAAGCCTTGATGATTGCTTGCCCAAATAAGTTTTATGCCACATTAAATAATGAGGAAAGGAGTGCCAAAATAATACCAAAATAATAATTTCCTTTTATCAATATGAATTCTCTTTTGGGGCAAGATGGTTTCTCTTTGGGGTAGTTGGGCTTCTCTCTGGGGTAATTGGATTTCTCTTGGGGAAATTCATCCCGAAGCTGCCCCAAATTTTAACACTCCCTCTCAGCTAGGGAGGAATTTCTGGCTTTACCATGTGTCTCACCTTGGATGTACATGTCTCAGACATAAGAGAAGCTCATCTCATCTCACAGTAAAAGAATAATCCACAACCAATGGTAGGGGAGATCGATTTACCACAACCAAGTCCATGGTAGTCACAAATGACTTTGGTAAAGATCACACACACCCTAATGGTTTCCAAATCAAGCTCCATGACCTCATCTCACCTAAATAATGATGACTCGATCCATAGAAGAAGAATGATCCACACTGATAATAGGGGAGATCAATCTACTACAAGCAAGTCCATGGCATTCATAAATGACCTTGGTAGAGATCATCCAAATCCTATGTCCATTGACTGACCCTCTCCCAACTTGATCGTCATCGATCAAGTGGTAGAACACCAGCATCTAATACTTAGGGGATCAATTTACCATAACCAAGTCCATGGTAGTTGATCTGACATTAGGTAAAGATCACATGCACTTAAGTCTCCTCTCCCATGTGGCCAAGATGGGAGGCAATCCCAACAAGCTTCATTGAGTCCACAACCCCTTTATAAGGGTAACTTGTGGGTTGGATGCATGCTGGGTTATGTACTCAAACAAGTCCATGGCTTTAAGGAGTACCCTCACCCAGGAATCCAGCTGCACAACCCCCTTCATCAAGTCCATCGATAGTCATAAAGAAGAGGGAAGGCATATGCTTAGTGTTCCCGATCAACGGCTTTCCCTCTCAGGGAAGGATACATTTTCCTGCACTCTAAGCTGCTCTCTGAAGAATATGAACTTCAGTGGCTTGGTGAGAATGTCTGCAACCTTCTCATCTGCTGAAGCCTCACTGCTTCAGTTCCGCAACAAATCACTGTGGGAACCTCACTGCTCCCTTTGTGCTGGAGCCGCAATGCTCCATTAGTGGCACTATGTCTGACAATCCTGTGGTCATGCTGCAATATGATCGATCACTGTTGGACTGAGTGCAATGGAAGTCTGCTACATGCTCTCCCAGGAAATCAAACCAAGACGCATACCGAAGCAACACCTCAATGTGTTCTTCCTGTTTACAGCACTCTTGGTTCACTTGGCATTGACATACCTCTCCAGTCACATCACTATCTCGATCCATGACTGACTGTTTCATCAAGGTATCTCAATACCAACTTTGCAACATTTCACTATACATATCCAGTCTCTATCAGGCTTAGGGTACATGCTGCAAAGCAAGGATCCATCTGGCTGCCAGCTCATCGTGGAATACACCAAATCTGAATCTGAAGAGGAGACTTTCAACTTCTTATGTGTAATCCATCATGCCAAGTCTTTGACAACATACTTCCCTTGACAAGGTTGTCATCATCTCTCTGTTACACTCCTAATCTCAAGTAGTGGATCACCTTGGGCTCAAAGGTCAACTCCCTCTGGTACTGAACAGTGAGATGATATGAACCTATCTGAAATAAATTATTAGCATATTAAAATAAATTATTAGCATATTAAACCAAATATCAAAGACATACTTTCAACCTTGAAGAGAGGTTGGTGTCTGTATCATATGTTCATCAATCCAAGTATTCCAAGCTCAGAGGACTTGCTTCAATCTTCAATCGTGAGTCTCCTATTCAAAGCCCTGAGGTAACCCCAAGTATGCTTCTTCCTTAAGTATCATGGAGGAAGCGAACTTCACATACATGTGATAATAGTGCATCTGGCAACAGGTGGTAGGATCTTATCATTGTCCTTTCCCTCAGAGAGCACATTCCTTATCACTGTTTAACTTTCTTTCATGAAGGATATATTGATCCCAGGGACTTCTTGTCTCAGAGCATCTCATCTGACTGTTACATCTAATCTTGACAGTCTACTCCCTCTGGATAGGAAGCCTCTTCAGTCATAGTTATCAACCTGGGAGACTGCAATTCTTCCTTCGAGGTCTGAGCTCTTGTCCATTTTCAAGCGTCACTCTAATCAGGGGTTCTCTACATCCTCCTTAATATTAATATTGAGGACTTGGTATCCATTGACCCCAGAATAAGAGCAAGAGCAATAATAGCAAGGTAAATAAATACAATGAAAGTGTACCTGATGATGAAGTAGGACTGCACAGTCCTATCTTTCTGTCAGGAGAATCCTCTACATTTTGAGCTTCTACATGTCTTCATCATCTGTTGCAAGATTTATCCAGTAGACATTACTGTCTTTCTTCTCTACATATGAGAGGCTCCTTTATTCTTCTGTACCAGCTCCCTCTTGGAGCTAACTCTTCCTGCATTACTCTTCATCTTGATGGCCCTCAGGATGAATCTGCTTTCCTTGATCACACCCTCATTCAAGAAGATAGGGAAAGAAGCGTTTGGTTAGCCAATTACTCATGCAGGAAGAATAAACAGTAGTTTAAGAAGATTAAACAATCTAAACAAGAACAGTGTCAGAAAGAAATAACATAAGTTTTGAAAGTACTCATCTTTAATGAGGATTGAAGGAAACTATTAGCTTCCTCTTGAACCTGCCTCCTTCTGGCCATGAGGCACCACATCATCAACCATATGTCAATGTCGTCTTCAGAAGAAATGCATTCTCTTTTGCACCACCTGTATTCTCATTTCCAGATCCTTAATCTCCTGGCCACAGAATCTGCATCATACCATCTCCTATTGGGAGACAGGCCCATCTAGGGTTACAATGAATCTGCCATAGTTACTGAATATACCACTTGAAATGACACTAGGGTTCCAATGCTATAGAACCCAGGCTTTTAGGATAATTTTGTTTTGAAATGTGTACTTAGTTCACTATTGTCAATTGAAGTATAAGTATTTTTGTGATTTGAAATAAATAGTATCCCTTCAAATTTGATCACTGGTACCAGCCTCTTGGGTTGCACAACGCATTTCTGAATTGGGATTTTGTAGGCCAATCACCTCTGGTCTGCCTTTTAGCTGAGAGGATGCATTTATATCCTTGTTGCTGTGCAGGACATATGTGTTAATTTGGTGAATGCTTTCTCCTTGAGTGAAATCTATGCCATCCCCTAACTATGTCAAAATGTTACTGTATTTGTGGGAATGTGGCCTTAGTTGTGCTGTAATTTCTTATTTCCTCACTTTTTTTCTTTAATTGTCTTCATTGTTTTTTAATAATAAAGACGAATATAAAAATAATGGTGTCTTTTTCTTTGTTTTCTTTCTGTGCTTCTTGCCTTGATTCACATAAAGAGATTTGAAAAGCGTACTTCGTTTCAACTGAAATATGTTCCAATTTGGCAAACTTTGTGATTTTACAAATTATTATTTGTGTGGGTCAGCTTGAAGCACGTTATAACGCAATAAGAAAAGGTATGGAAGATTACATTTCTTCAAAGGCAGCTGAATGTGAAAGGTTGTCAGCAGAAGTAGAAAACAATGAACAGGATATGAAGAAAAAAGAAACAGAAGCTGATGCATGTTTAAAGGTAATGGCTACTCTTTTACTCAAGTTTTCAAGTGAGAGTAATTTCTTGTAATCTTAATCCTGGCACTAGTTAATGGATTAAAATATACCAAGGACTAAAGTATTTCAAACTATTTAGTAGTGAGGTTGCTTTTGTTAGCAGTAACATATGTTTTCCATGTTATATTGTAGCAAGATTTTCTATTTGCTTTTGAACAATATTTGGCATATTCTGAAGCATTATTTTTTTTTTCTCCAGAACGCTAGATTGGAATTAGAAGAAATCACCAAGCACTATGATGAAGAGATTCAGGTTTATTCTAGCGAATTGTTGCAAGTGGTTGATAGAATTGCAAAGCATAAAGAATACGTGGAATCAACCATTTCCACAGTCAAGACGGCTGTAGATGAAACCACCCAAAAGATAAACCACATGTACTCCAATAGAAGATATAAATCATGAGCCTTAAGATGCAATATTTTAGATGTTGGTAGCTTCTTAGCATGATCATATTGATGATGGTCCATTTAATTTGCCACTTTGCTGAAAGGCCACTGAGTAGTTTTATGTATAACAATAAATATGACATGCTCTATATGATTTACCACTTCGTTGAAAGAGAATTGTGTAGTGTCATGTATTGCGTTAATTTCTTTTTTTGATCCGTAAATCCTTTCAGTTGATTTTTTTTCTTTGAAATATATGTAAATGAGAGTCTTCAAAATTTAAGAACGTTTAGGAGTCTACTTATTTCAAATTGGCGAGGCTAGTTGCATAAAGTGGAACATCTATATAACATAATGAAATATTTAAATGATTTAAATTACCATTTCCTTATTTATGGTGCAGTTTAGCTGACAGATGTTTTGGCCTTTTGTGCTATAGAATATAACTTTGAGTGAGATTGTGTTATCTTTTTATTTAAAATGCGTTTGTGAAAGGATAAATGGATTTATTGCTGTAAAAAATCCTTGGGGCACTCAAATTCTGTAGATTTCACAACTCAAACTTTGATTCTACAAAATCTCTACCACAATTTGAGCAAAATTGACTAAAAAATATGCTCGAAAAAATAGTCAAAATGTTTTTTGTGAACTTAAGTTTTTATTCTTGGAAATAAAAAATTACATCTTATTAGTGGGAGCTTTGTTCTAGTTTGCTAATAGGGAAACCACACCAGAGACAACTTCAATTTTAGTAGTAGCCAAATAAAGAGTTCACTAATGTTTATCCATAATACAAAAAACCAATCTGATATGCTAAGCCTCTAGGGCCATTTTAAACTGAAAACTTGAAAACATAGAAAGAGAAATCAAGAGAGCATTGCACCACAATCATTTTGTCTTATGGAATCAAAGGCTTCCACTAGAATGGCATCCTTATACTTGGCTGGAGAGCTTCAAGGGGGATGCCCAATTGAGTCTCTACTTGCCCAAGGCTATGATCCGTGGAGTTCATAGTCAGTGACATCTCATTCAACATTATTAGAATTTAATCTTTGGCTTCATTCCAATCAAGTAGAACTTGACCCAACAACAATTTCAAGTGCCAAGATATGTTGATTGTGTACATATCTTGGTAGTAGCAACGCTTTGTGTGACTTGTGTGGGGAACCTAGTTGGCCACCTTAGTCAACACTTTTGGATTGATCGAATAACGATGCTTATCAACTAATTCTCTCTCTACTTGTGTTATCTCCTCTTGTATATGTTGGGGGATGTGTTCTCGGTATCGAGTAGCTAAGCTCTCCACCAGTTGCTATGTTCGAGAGCCACCCCGCTTCTTGTAGTAGGCTATGCCTCTGTGGCTTTGAGATTGTTGATGGGGTATTATCTCAAGCACCATTTGACCATTGCTGGCCTGAGCAAGGGATCACTTTGATATTGGAAACAACAAGAGGATGGTGACAAATAGGCAGAGTGCCCAAAGGAGAAGTAGAACAAGGTGGGCTTGAGGAGAGGGGATAACATTGGGACTTTGTTAAGGCCCAAGTTGCATAAAAATCCCAAGGAGACATGCACAACAAAAGCATAGTCGGCGGAAGAGAGAAATAATAAGAAGAGATCGAACATAGTTTGCAAGGCTTGCACGAGAGAGGAAAAGGAGCAACAAAAGGGGCATATCAACTTGTTGGAGAGTCGAAGGTATAATGAAAAAGAAAATTTAGAACTGGAAGATGCCTTAAAAAAAACCCAAGTCATTACCCAAATTGGTACCAATTGGACTTGACTAAGCCTATCTATGCTTGACCACGAATTTGTTGAATTCTTGTAGCTATGGTTGGTATTCATTTATTGTATGAGCCCAAAAAATTAAAAAGAGATGAAAACATAAATTTGATTTTTAAGTCAGCGCCAAATTAAAGAGGAAAGGGTCAAAATTTGAATTTCCAAATTGCCTCCAAAATTCAAGTCGGCCTAGCCCAAGGATGTGCCCATTTGGGCACTCTAACCTACTATATATATACCATTCGTCTTCCTCCATGGGCACCAATTTGAATCACAACATCATCATATCTTTTGTTTATATATGTGAAGGAGTTAACGAAAGAGGCCGGGTTTCTCTAAAGAAGTCTTATGTGGCAACTGAAGCATTTTGCTTTGATCAATCTTGACCAGCAGTGGGTCAAAGTCCATGAGGCATAGTTTGACCAAATATCTTAAGGTCAAGTTGATCGAAGTTATGAAGTTATCTCAACTGACTTGAATTTTGTGCAAGGAACAAGAGGCTGAAATTTGGCCTAGTTGACTAGTTGTGAAGAGGCTGAAAATATCTCTATTTGACCAGGTTTGACTTGGGTCCGTTGACTAGTCAATTTGACTTTATTTGATTGAAAAGATTACATTGTATCTCTTATTGAACTGGATAATTTCTCTTATAAAAGGTCATTGGGTTTTTCCCTAAAAGAGGGTTTTCCCAGGGTAAAAATTTGTCTTTTGTGTTTGGCAGTCTCTTTATGATCCTACTATCATTGTTGTTTCTATTATTGAGATATTTTGTGTAATTGCTTACTGATGAATGTGAACACTCAAAAATATTTTCAGGCAAACAAAGATATTTTTAGCCTCTTCCACAACAAGAGGCCGAAAATATCTCTATTTGACTAGGTTTGACCTGGGTCTGTTAATTGGTCAGCTTGACTTTATTTTACTGAAAATATTAGATTGTATCTCTTGTTGAATTGGATAATTTCTCTAAGAAAAGGTTGTTGGGTTTTTCCCTAAGAGGGTTTTCCTAGGGTAAAAATTTGTCGTGTTTGGTTGTCTCTTTATGATCCTACCGTCATTATTGTTTCTATTATTAAGATCTTCTATGTAATTGCTTAAGGATAAATGTGAACACAAAATGATTAAAATAAGAAATCATTAGAAGTACTTATTAGATTAGAATGTCTTGAAAAATCAACATGGAGTTAGAGCGTGGGTGAGAGCAACCTTGAAGAAGCCGTTTTGTTTTAAGTTATCCTCTAGGGCTTGTTCTGTCACTAGCTTTAAGAGCCCTAGTAAAATTCTAATTGTAAGCAAGATGAAGAATATTCCAAAAGAGGCCAAGATATGCCTTTTTGTTTGTGCCCTAGAAGATCAATATTCTAGTTTTCCTAAATGATCTATGTTCTACTCTGCCCTAAAAGGAAAACAAGTCTAAATTCTAGGTTGGTGTTTGTGACAGGAGATTGAAATGCCTCAATGCGGATTGTAGAGGGTTGAAAAGGCCTAAGGAATGACCTCAAGAGGACCAAAAGGCATCCATGTGACAACCACAGAGGCTGAGAGGTATCAGAAGGTGGCCAGGGGATTTGGGTATGTTTTGATAGTATGAGGAACACTGAGTTGGGATTGGATAGTATGTTTTGAAAGTGAAGTATAACAAAAGAAAAATGGCATATTAGTATCTTGATCTAAATATTCACATAGTCTATTACAATGCTTAAATATTGAGGATTTCAAACACATGTCTGTCAAGAAAGTGCTACATTGGTTTGGGATACTTTTAGTGACCATTTTTGATGTTATGAGAGCTACATCCATCTGTCATTGGAAAATTGCAAAGAGAATTCTAAAATTCAGGGTCCTCTTCACTATATGTGATGTTTTCAACTTTCAAAGCTACACAGACTTAGATTGTATGAGGCAAAATCTACACTAGGATATGCACTCGTTGTTGGTTCTGTTATGATTTCTTGGTTTGATAAGAAACAAGCTATTGTTTCCTTGTCAATAACAACATTAGAATATAAGGCAATTGTTTTTGCTAAATATGAGAAAATTTGGCTAAGAAGGATTATTAGTCACTTTGGCTTCTACAAATAATTAGAGTGCCATCTACTATAGATGCATCACCATTTCATTCTAAAGGGATCACATAGTAGAATATTGGGTTGGATTATATTCCAACTGAGGATTAGATGGCCAACATTTTTACTACATAAAACATCCCAACATCTAGGACAAATCTCTTCTCAATTGATTGCAAAATGAAAATGGAATTTTCATGGTTAGAGTTGTATAGAAATAAATTTAAAGTCTCCTTAAGTATCACATGGTTGTGCCACTTGAAGGTTGTTGCTTAAGCGAGCTCTCTTCGAAACTTTTATAATGGGCATTGGAATGTCACGATCTCATTCCCTCTATTGAAGACAACTTATCTTCACCTTGTTGACATGATAGCTGGAGGGACAATCACCTTGTTGACAACTTTATATACAGAGGCATGGAGATCCCATGACACATCCCTTCATGATTTTGGACACTTGACTACAATAGGATAAATTTGCACGTAGGTTTTTGAGATTAGGGTTTATAAACCCTAGAAGATCTGAAGCATAATCCTAAATAAATTCTGAAGTCTATGACAGTAAACTATGGCGTGAACTCGAATATTGAAGCAAAATCTTGAGCTCCATTCTAAGTTGATCTGTAGACCTTTGTTGTAACAAGATTGTGCTCGTTGCTCACAAGAGTTCAATCTTGAAGCTACTAAGAGTGTCAGTGTATTAACTGTTCACTAAACTGATGTTTAACTTGCCACGACTAGGTTTAATTCATATTGACGCCATTGAATATAGCAAGAATGCTGGTTGTAGAAGTATGTTGAATGAAGGGTTGCTTGAGCTAAGTGAACAAGTGTTTCCATGATGGCTAGCAAAATAATAATTTATAGCAAGAGTATGGCCTAACAACAAATTGACCGATTTAGTACTAAAGCAACAAGGTTGATAGTAATCAAAAGGTCAACCAGGTACAAAGTTGAAAAAGCCCTAGGGTTTGAGGATAAAACCCTAGACCTAGACCTAAATCAATGCTTCTGTTGAAAGAAGAAACCCTAGCTCATGCAAGGAAGGAAAGGAAAGCAACATGCTGAAAACGAGGATGAGAATGATGACTTTGCAGATGGATTTCATTTCTGCAAGAAGGCAAGGATCAAGAGGGAGTTGACAATTCCCTACAATACTCAAAAGATAAGTACTTTATATCTATCTTCCTTGATTATTATTGTTTTACTATTAGTTAACCTTTTATATTTGTTTCTTTTGCTGGTTATAATCGTTTCCTCCATGACCTCCTAGTGATTTCTGTTCAAGAGGGAGAAATTGTATTGACATCTAGAATCTTGCCTGATGACCAAACAAGGTCCTATTTCAAAGGGACTGGGCAGGCCAACAAGTCTAAAGGATGCCATGATGGAGGAAATTGTGCTGAAGAGAAGTCACTGTAGACATCCAAGTGGATCTGTACACTGAAGTACGTGGTAGATGGCAATAGAGAGAAGTACACAACAAAATTCGCAAGGACCTAGAAAGAGGGATAAGACTATGTGGAGACATTTGTTGTAGTTGTCAGGTACACTTCTATTAGAATTATTATTTTTGTTGCTTCTATTATGAGTTGGAAATTACATCAAGTTGATGTGGAGACTGCTTTCCTCAATGGAGTAATTGAGGAAGAAGTGTACATAGAGCTACCTCGGGGTTTTGAGGTACATAAGAGGAAATCTCATCTTTGCAGAATAAAAAAAGGATTTGTATGGACCTCGGGCATGGTATTCTTGGATCGATGGATATATGATGACTCTTGGTTGATATTGTTAAGATATGACTTGATTTTGACGAGAGCAGAAGGACTCATGTGACAAAGGGAGCAAAAATGGTAGGAGGATTTGCTTTCGTAATAGAGGGAACAATCAAGCCCTGCTTCAATGACATAGGGAGTTGACATCTGAGTTCAATATGAAGGATCTTGATTTGATACATTACTTCTTGGGACTATAAGTGTGGCAAAAGTCAGGTGAGATCTTCCTTGGTCAAAGGAAGCATATTA
Organism: Pinus taeda; assembly: GCA_000404065.3. Lineage (NCBI taxonomy): Eukaryota > Viridiplantae > Streptophyta > Pinopsida > Pinales > Pinaceae > Pinus > Pinus taeda. Next base: position 89,700 of record APFE030989995.1, read on the forward strand.
TTACGATCCTACAAATATTTGGGATGATGGACAGCGAGTCCATGGCCTCTCCCATGGTTACCAATATAAAGAACCTAAGTGGCAGAGGGAGCAACCATGATTGCCACAACAAGATCTATTTTAGTGTCAGAGGAAGAACGTAGTCAGGGTGACCAGAAAGCAGCCACGGTGATGGATCCAATGAAGGAAGCTGGTCAATTTATGGTTGAACAAAGACAAGCTGCACAACATGTGTTAAGGTACTAATATGGTACATGTCAAATATTGTGAAGTACAACTGCAGGGATATATAGATTTAGATTGGGCAGAGAGCGCTGAAGACATGAAGAGTACATCATGATGATGGTTTAGTTTGGATTTTGCTTGGGCATGAAGCGGACATTTGTTGCACTCAAGACTGTAGAGGCCAAGAATATTGCAACCAGTTTGGCGAATTGTGAAACAATATGGCTTCGGAAGCTACTCGCATGATTGTTTGCTCAGATGCAGGAGATGATCATATGATAGGTCAAAGCACTTGGTACCACTATGCCTGGGACATGGTACAACAGGGAACAATGAGGTTCATGTACATTCTCTAGACGAGTAGGACATTGACTCTCACAAAGCCTCTGTCCTAGGATGAAGTTTATATACTTTAGGGACAAGTTTGGAGTGATTGAGAATGATTCCCTTGGTTAAAGGGAGTGTTGATGTTATAGCATTAAGGGGTTGAGGTTCTCCTTAGCCTTGTAATGTGGCTAGGGAGATTGGCCCTATTACTACACAATCTAGTAGGCCTTAAGGAAGGGAAATCTACAGGACAAATAGCTAGACCAAGTGATATCAATGGGACAATGGCCCACTGTCACCACAACCAATGTCCCCTGCTCTTTATGGACTTTCACTGATGGGCGGAGTCCCAGTAAGATAAATGATCACCTATGATAGATGTTCTAAGGTTAATGGTACTAGGTGATGAGATATGACCTCTCAAGGTAAGCTCTATACAATAATATAACAATTCAAAAAGGATTTTTCTCCCTTTAAGAGGCTTAGAAGGAACTCACACAAGACCCAAGGTTTTATGAATTAGCGTGACTAAAGGTACTCTCGAGATCAAGGCGAGGAGAGGAAAGAGCTTCTTATGATTTATTCCAACTAGTATTAAGCTCATTCAACCCTCAAAGAAATCCCCAAGTCAAAGGAATGCACACTAGGGTTTCCCTTCTAAGGCACACTTAGGTAAAGAGTTTTTATGGATGAAAACTCAAGAGATTATTCCCAAACTTTGAGGTCTTGTAGATAAAACCCTAAGCTTGAGGACTATGTTGTTAGAATCTACCAACTCCTTCTCTAGTGAATTTCACAAGTGCTGGTCTCATGGGTCTCCTAATGATAGAATAACTTGTATACTGCTCCAAATGAGGGCTCCGATGATGGTTCCTACCCTTCCATGTCTCAAGGGTGAGACAAACCTCCTCTGGGCCTTGGATCAACTACCACTCCATAGTGGTACATTCGCTGGGTACACTGGTCTAATCTCATGAAAAATGTGGGGCAATAAACAAATGCCTGCCCTTCCATGTCTCAAGGGTGAGACAAACCTCCTCTGGGCCCTAGATCAACTGCGACTCCATAATGGTACACCGGCTGGGCACACTGGTCCAGGTGCACCATCTCGTGAATAATGTGGGGCAATAAACAAATCGCTGAAGGTGCCGAGGTTGCCCATGGTGTGAAAAGATGCTTTGCACATGATGGGATTCCCATGGCTCTCAACGCATCCCCTGTGGTGTCAATATGATCCTTTGGTGGACTTGGGCCCCAATTAAGTTGCCAAGCCCATGATGAAACCACTTTCTAATTACATATGATGTCCAATGCGCCTCCTCACCTTTAGGTACATTAATTCATTAGTGCATCTTAGTGAAACAATCTTGTTTACTAAGTGCACAATGAGACTTCATATGTGGTTTCCCTTCCAAATTTGGGGCTTTGAGCTCGAAGTAGTGTTACGTCCCTAAGAAGGAATGGTTAATAAACGACCCTATTAGGTGTCCTCAACCCTTAAGGGGAAAGACAAGTCTAAGGTACATCTTTCAATTGATAGGGGTTATGTGAATAATGATGAGATGGATGGGGACCACAGAGCTCTCAAGGCCATATGGCATGGGTACAAGGGTGGAAATGATGAGGAATTTCCACATATTGGGAATAAAAATGTAGGAGGGAGAAAATGTGGATACATGAGTTACCTTGAACTTTTTTTTTACACCCTTTTTCATTTCCCTTTTATTTTTTTTTTTGGATTTTTTCTTTGTATTACTGCTCGGGGCTCCAAAAAATGAGAGCATGCACTGTATGCTGTAAACAATTATTACCCCCTTAAGGTGGGGCAATTCATTGCCGACCATGGGTTGGGACGTGCATGGGTTCCTTAACGATGTGGAGGCACTCATGGGCCCTAGGAACAAGGGTGATGGCCATAATGATAAGAGGTAGAGCTCATGTTTGGGTTTTTCCCACGCTATTTTAATATCTCGACGATCCTTTGCATTTTATAATATTCTTTTCTTTTGTTTCTTGCTTGTGGTCATGATATGCTTTTAACTTTCTTTTAGCTGCATCAACCTCCGGGGCAAAGTTTTTAGACCCAAACCAAACATGTAGACAAGGGGATGGGGTTTGCCGGTGCCTTGTGGAATCAGAGAGGAAAGATGATGAAATAGGGTTTATAATGTTGGGAGGGGAGTGAAATGTGAAACGGGAAAACGAGATCGCTCTACCAAAATTAGAGTTTTCCAAGTAGTGCCCTTCCTAAATCCATAGGCCAATAGGGGAGATCCCACAAGATTAGGGTTTAGGATTAACCCCCCATTTGAGGTGAGGGAACAAAACCTCAGTCAAAGCCCTTCCTTGTTCCAAGTCATCCAATTATCCATGCCCAAAATGCCCAATGAAAAGCAAGCATAAGCACCCGATTTCACAATGAAAAACATACCTTCTGCGTTGGATTGCCTATCCTTAAACATATGCTTTTGATAGATGGGTGAGGGGACATACGAATGATTCAAGGAGCGGAGATAAAATGACACAATATATGGGCTACATTGGTGGTTGTTAGGGGCCGCTCGCTGAAGAGATATTTAGGAGATAAATTATCCTATGGGGTCACCCATTTTTGGTGGGAAACCTCTAGCTCCAAATGGGACATGAGCTCTATGTAGAGTGCACAATCAATATACTCAAATGGGGAAGCCATGAGAACACCAACAATCCTCAAGGACCGCAGACTTGTATCCTGCACATCACAAACATTGTTGGAAGCATGTGTCTTGGGCGTAATTTTATCACCCATGTTTTCATCAAATATTAAAACCATACAGAAAACAAATTCTATTCTATGATGCAAGACTAATCTTGCATTTATTCTAGCATGAGAGCATGATACAACGACAATAATTATGCAAATCAATATGTAACACATCATACTCTAACATGCATGGTGCATTATGTAATTGCTAGGTATAGTCATATACTAGCCAATATAACAAACATGTCATTAGATCAAAGATCATATTTCCTATCCTTATGATCAATTATGATACATATTTGAAAGCAAACATGATGATTATGGCACCCATATGCTAGGTCACAAGGGTGGGAGGTGGGAAAATAAGGTGACCATGATTGTTGTAAAGGGACAATGGACAAATAAGGGAAACATGAAACAAGCCCATACCATAGGGTCTTTCCCTCAATCAAGAATATGGAGAAATCAATGATCCTTTGGTGGAACTCCCTCTAATATCCTCATGCTCCTACCGGGAAGATAGGAGGAAAAAGAAGGTTGACAAGGGGAATTACACCAATTAGGTTGTCTATTCCAAGGAACATATTGAAAAGGAGCGACCAATGTGTACTCATCATTTTTAATATTAAGGCCCAAGGATTGCTAAAAAGTGATCAACATTTCTTGATGACATGGAATACAAGACAAGTCAAAATTCTTATCAGGTTCATTATTAGCATCATAAATGGGGTCTTCATTAAAGCGGTAGCTAATAATCTCCCATTTCCTTCCCTTCTACAACATGCAAGTAGTCTTCACTGTCAATTCTTAGGGGAACCATGGAATCATCTTTCTCTTTAAAGCGTTCAATAGGTGTATCATTAGGAATAAGGTCTTTGACAGAAACATGGCTAGCCTCAATTTCGCTTTCCACAAATTCCCCTTCTTCATCGGCATCTTAGATAGGATCTTTATCGAAATGATGACCACTCATGTTCCATTTCCCTTAATTTATGCACATGAAGTCACAAATTTCAACCTTTTAGGAATCAATGGTGTCCATACTCTCAATATCTTCATGGAATACATTATCCAACACCACACCCTGTGCCAAAAGGTCAACTTCATCAGGCTCCTCATCACAGGCCAAGGGCTTAATGGAGCTTTCCTCCTCTTTGCTATCATAGTTAATTCCCCAATATGTGGTCCAAAATTCTTCCATATATACCTGATCTTCTTAATAATATTCTATATCTGTGGCTTCCTCGGGATCATCCCAATCTTCCCTTGATACATCCAATTCTATGATTTCTTCGGGCGTGGGATGATACGACAGGTGGCTTTGTTGTGGATTGCAATTCCTTTATTGCATGACATTACTCAAGATCTCGACTACATTGTATTGGTAAATGATATCTAAGAGAAGGGCGTTTGTAGGGTTATCTTCATATTCTTGTCGCATCTCATAGAGCTTCCCTCCTTGCCCATTACATAGATTAAATAGGAAATCCTTGTTCAAACACTTCTCCATTAGATGCTTGCAACATTCCTTTTATTCATCCACTCTCCTTGTAGCACTTGTAGGATTTCAGGATCCAAAACCTCTTCCTCCTGGTTTGATTTTTTTTCTTGCTCATAGTACTTTTCTTGATCAATCTTAGTAATGCTATCTTCATCGTGTTGTTCCTCACTTTGAGGGGGATCATCAAAAGGTTGGAATTTAAGGACCTCATGGTATAGAAATTTATCAATGAGTACTTCAAGAGATGGAATGATCTTAAGTTCACAATTATTACATAACCATGAGTCATATCATTGAAGGGATGTTATGAAAATATGAATAAGAGAATCTTGATGAACCATGCAACCTTATAGGATATATTGGGAAAACCTTTGATGTGATTAACAACAGAGGTTGGATTACCATCATACTTGGGTGCCCTTAATATCTTACCCCGGTTAGGCCTATTTGGATACCCATGAATGATAGTAATGTCCAAAGAAGGGAATGCCTCATGAAGCATAGCCATTTTGCTAAGGTACTCATGTCAACCTATGCAGGAGTCACCATGGTGAATTCAGAATGCCTTGAGAGATGCTTGTTTCACCCTAAGAGCATTGAATTTAAGGTTCAATGAAGAGCAAGGGCTCTGTTATTCTAATGGAGTTGCTAGAAGAGGATTTATATTGTCGTTTGAAAGAACCCCCTCTTCAAATATTTGACCAAGGAGGCATACCATCTTCCTCCATGATGACGATGCCAAAAATGTTACCGCACAATCTAGCAGGCCCTAAGGAAGGTAAACCTATTGGACAAAGAGCTAGACTAGGTGATGTCAATGGGACAATGGCCCACTGTCACCACAAATAGTGTCCCCTGCTCTTTACGAACTTTCATCAATGGGAGGAGTCTCAGTAAGATAAATGATCACCCTTGATAGATATTCTAGGATTAATGGTACTAGGTGATGAAGGAGTCTTAGTAAGATAAATGATCACCCTTGATAGATATTCTAGGGTTAATGGTACTAGGTGATGAGATATGATCTCTCAAGGTATGATATCTCAAGGTATTATCTATATGATAGTACAACAATTCAAAAAGACTTTTGCTCCCTTTAAGATAATTAGAAGAAACTTGCACAAGACCTAGGGTTTTATAAATTACGTGGCTAAAGGTGCTCCCGAGATCAAGGTGACAAGAGGAAAGGGCTTCTTATGATTTATTCCAACAAATGCTAAGCTTATACAACCCTCAAAGAATTTCCCAAGTCAAAGGAATACAAACTAGGGTTTCCCTTCTAGGGGATACCTAGGGTAAGTGTTTTTATGGATGAAAACTTGAGAGATGATTGCCAAACTTTGAGGTCTTGTGGATAAGACCCTAAGCTTGAGGACTATGCTCTCAGAATCCACCAAATCCCTTTCTAATGAATTTCTCTCTATGCCTTAGCCTAACCATCCAAAGAAAGGGGACCAAAATTTTAGGAGGATAATTTATGGAGAAAAGAGAGTGTGATCACCAAATGGCTTGGCTAGTGCCTTCTCCCTTGGGCTAATGGAGTCTTAGATACTTTAGATTGGCCAAATTCGTCTTCAAGGAGGTTAAAATTTGATGCCCTAATTATCAACCTTCAACAATTACTTACTATTAGGATATGGAGTTTCATGAAGAAAAAAAACATTTCATCACCAGGGACATTCATTGCATGTTATAGCATGAGTAACATATACAAGAGCCAACCAAATAGCTTCTAAAAATTTCTTTGACAAAATTAGGGCATAAGAGCATTTACTCTAGTTGTAGCAATTACATACGTTAGGCATATTTCAAAGAAAGATTTCATCAAGAAAACAACTTACAAGATAATAATACAATATATGCATCCATATTAAAGAAATAGTTCCAAGACAAGATCAAAAATCAGCTCCAAACATCAAAGTGCATCCAAGATGCTCTAAAAATCATTGAAATGCTAGTCGAGTTGATGATGTCATGTTGATGTAGGGACATTGGAGGGTGATGTTGAGTCCTCTAGGTGCCAATATCAGAGAGAGGGTAGGTGCCAATATCAGAGAGAGGGCTCCATAAATCACTAATAGCCAGTATAATGCTCCAAATGAGGGCTTTGATGTTGGTTCCCGCTCTCCCATGTCTCAAGGTGAGTCAAACTTCCTTTGGGCCTTGGATAAACTACTACTCCATAATGGTACGCCCATTGGGCACACTGGACCAAGTGCAACATCTCGTGAATAATGTGGGGAAATAAACAAAGTGTTGAAGGTGCTGAGGGTGCCCATGGTGTGAAATGACGCTTTCCACATGATGGGAGTCTCATGACTCTCAACGCATCTGTTGTGGTGTTATGTTGAAATATGGCAACAAGAATATTCCAATTTAATTTGTTCTTGAATTAAATTGTGAATTAAAATCGAATTTAGTCCTAACAGCTACTTGGAAATAATTAATTAATTTATTTTAAATTAATTAGTTGGAGAAATTCAAGTTAGAAGTCTTTTTGAAGTCATGCAAGAGTTATCCCTTAAATTAGGGAGATAAGATTAAGCTATATTTGAGTTTTAATCATTTAACTTAGTTTATTGAGTTAAGTTTAGTTAAATTAGTTCCAAATTGTTTGAGGAACTAATAGTGAGTTAATAGTCAGTTGATGCATTAATGCACTCAACTAGTGCTACTCTAGTTAACTGAAGATTCCCTCATCAGAAACTCGTGCATGTCTATTCTGAGAAAGACCCAGTTGAGATTAATGTTCAAGGACAATGTACTATCAGTTGCATGTGTTTTCTCATGGAGAAAACTCATGCATGCAGTCAAGGATTTATCCTTGAGGATTATGCAGTTTTGAAGGCTTGCTTTTCCACTTGGTAATAGGCTAATCATCCACAAGGAACAACACAAGGAAATAGGAGCTTGGAGGGCAGAGATGAATGTTGGAGAGAAGCCAAGATTGCCCGTGAGCATCTGTGAGGATTGTACTGAGCGCTGGTAGCTGTGAGAGCCAAGGCTTTGTATAATTCTTATGTATTTCCACCATGTATGATAATATAATAGTGTGGGGTTTTTATCTGAGACTTTCCCCAAAGTATTTTCATGTGTATTGTGCCATTGATTCTTCTTCTTTTGGTTATATTGTTCAACTCGATCTTTAAGCTTCCGCAAATTGTTAGTAGAAGTAGGTTATAGTATTCTGCTTTGATTTATATTGCATTATTGGGTTAACCTATTACATATTTTCTACATGTTAATAGGATCCTTTGGTGGAATTGTGCCCCAATTAAGTTGCCCAACCTATAATGAAACCACCTGCCAATTACATATAATGTCCAATGCACCTCCTCACCTTCAAGTACAATAATTCGTTAGTGCATCTAAGTGAAACAAGCTTGTTTATCAAGGGCACAATGAGGCTTGATATGGGGTTTCTCTTCCGAATTTGGGGCTTTGAGCTCGAAGTAGTGTTAACTCCCTTGGTAGGAGTGTTTAATAAACGACCCTATTAGGTGTTCTCAACCCTTAAGAGGAAAGATAGGTCTAATATACATCCTTCGATTCATAGGGGTCGTGTGAATAATGATGAGATGGACGGGGACACAAGGGTTTCAAGGCCATATGCCATGGGTACAAGGGTGGAAATGAAGAGGAATGCCCACATATTGGGCATAAAGATGTAGGAGGGAGCAATCATGGATACATGAGTTACCGTAGCCTTTGTTTTTCCACTCTTCTTCATTTGCCTTTTTCCTTTTTATTTTTTCTTTTATATTACTACTTAGGGCTCCAAGAAATGAGAGCATGCAGTGTATGATGTAAGCAATTATTACCCCCTTAAGGTGGGGCAATTCATCGCTCAATAGTGGTTGGGACGTGCATGTGTTCCTTCATGATGTGGGGGCCCTCATGGGCCCTAGAAACCATGGTGATAGCCATAATGATAGGGGGTAGAGCTCATGTTTGGATTTTTCTCACGTGCTATTTAATGTCCCGACCATATTTTGCAATATTCTTTTCTTTTGTTTCTTGTTTGTGGCCATGATATGATTTTAACTTTCTTTTCACTCCACCAAACTTTGGGGAAACATTTCCAGACCCGACCTAGACAAGTGGACAAGGAGAGGGGGTGTGATAATGCCTTGTGGACCTAGTGGTCATGTGGACCCGCAGAGGAAAGATGATGAAATAGGGCTTGTAATGTGCAGAGGGGAGTGAAAAATGTGAAATGAGAAAAATGGGACCATGCTACCAAAATTAGGGTTTCCCAAGTAGTGCTCTTTCTAAAGCCATCGACCAATAGGGGAGATCCCATGAATCTAGGGTTGAGGATTAACCCCCCATTTACGGCGAGGGAACAAAAACTCATTCAAAAGCCTTCCTTATTCCAAGTCACCCAATAATCCATGTTGAAAATGCCCAATGAAAAACAAGCATAAGAACTTGATTGCACAATGAAAATCATATCTCTTGGGTTGGATTACCACCATAAAAAATATGCTCTCGATAGATGGGTGAGTGGACATATGACTGATTCAGGGAGTAGATATCAAATGACATAATATATCGGCTATATCAGTGGCTGTTGGTTTCCAGCTAAAGCGATATTTAGGAGATAAATTCTCTTTTGGGTTCACCCACTTTTGGTGGGTAACATGCCTTGATTTCATCAAGGCCTAGAGTGTTCCCATGAATAGAGGTTACCTGACCATATTTCCAATGGTAATTTGGCTAGTGGGTTGAGTGAGTCCCTGTAGCATTAGACAAGTGATTTTCTATTCAATAAAATGTGGCGACATGTGGGGATGGTAAATGGGCCTAGGGTTTCACCATAGGTCACATTTGCTGACTAGATTCCAAGTGACGACTTAGATAATTGGTGATCCAGGACTAGTCTTGAACCCAAAAAGCCAAAATGTTTTTGGCCAATGGGACCCCAAAAGGCCTTTGGCCAATGGGTGACTTGATCCAATTAAAAAGGGGATGTGTCTAGTGGGTGACTAGATTCCTTTGCATGACGCTGATGTAGGATGATTTCCACATGGTTTTGGTATAGAACATGAGGTGGATCTATTCATCAACATAGATAGATATCATTGAAACTTTTCTTGATATAGAGAACTTTTTCAAGAAGAGATCGTTTGAAAAACATCAAAGTGAATACCTCCCTAGTTGAGAGGGAGTGTTGAATTCTTCTAACTATAATCCGTATTCGGTTATTGTATGAACCCTCAAAATAAAAAAGAGATGAAAACATAAAGTTGATTTTTATGTCGACTCCAAATTAAAGAGGGAAAATTGAAAATTGAATTTCCAAATTGCCTCCAAAAGTCAATTCGACTCCAAGTGCTTAAGTAGGACCAACCCAAGGGACGGGCCCATTTGGGCACTCTAATCTACTATATATACACCATTCATCTTCCTCCATGGGTACTAATTCAGATAACAACATCAACATATCTTTTATTTATACATGCGAAGGAGTTAAGGAAAGAGGTTGAGTTTCTTTGAAGAAGCCTTCTATGGTAGTCGAAGCATCTTGCTTTGATTTGTATTGACCAACAATTGACCAAAGTCCCTAGGCATAGTTTGGCCAAATATCCTGAGGTTAGGTTGATCGAAGTTCTAAAGTTATCTCAACAGGCCAAATTTTTGTCCAAGGAACTGGAGGTCGGAATTCGACCTAGTTGACCTGTGTTTACCAGCTGTGGAAGAGGCCAAAAATATCTTGGTTTTACCAACTTTGACCTGGGTTGGTTGACTAGTCACTTTGACTTTATTTGACTGAAAATATTAGATTCTATCTCTTGTTGAATTGGATAATTTCTCTAAGAAAAGGTTGCTGAGTTTTTCCATAGAAGAGGGCTTTCCCAGGGTAAAATTTGTGTCTCTTTATGACCCTACTGTCATTATTGTTTCTAGTCTTGAAATCTTCTGTATAATTATTGAATGATAAATGTGAACAAAAGAGGGATTAAATTAAGAAATAATTAGAAGTAATTATCAAATTAGAAGGTATTGAAAAATCAACATGGAGTCAAAGCATGGGTGAAAGAGTAGCCTTGAAGAAGTTTTGTTTCAAGTTATCCTCTAGGGCTTGTTCTGTCACTAGCCCTATAAGCCATAGTAAAATTTTGGTTGTAAGTAGGACAAGAATATTCCAAAAGAGGTCAATATTCTCCTTTTTGTTTGTGCCCTAGAAGATCTATATTCTATTCTGCCCTAAAAAGAAGACAAGTTCAAACTCTAGGCCTAAGTCTGTGATAGGAGACCGAAAGGCAGAAGTAAAACATTGGGATAATATTAGGACTTCGTTGTATAAATTTGATAGAAATTGCAACTACTCAAGATTTCAAACTAAAAACAAGAGACACAAATTATACTCTACCAATCTGCAGAAAGGAAATCATAATATAGAACAACATTCATAGACATGCCATAAGCAAAACCAAAAATATATAGTGATTTCTCGGGGGAACCGGACTAGGAAAAACCCCTCAAGCTTCTTTGCATTAATTAGTTGAATAGAGAAACTATTATGATTGATAGCTCCAATTTTGAGCTTAACCTGCAAAATAATAATTATTCTCTCCGTTGAATGAGAAATGCTAGCCAACACTTAGTGAATTATTTGCTCATCTAGCCTCCTATTTCTTTGCACAAATCCTAATAGAATTAGCCCTAAAAGATATGAATTTCCTCCTAATTGATTGCAAAATTCCCAAGGATTGATCTCTTGACTGCATGCAACACATGTACACTTAGACTAGTATACAACTCATGTTACATTGGCCTTGTCATCTTCACTTTGGCCAAGGAACTCGAACTCCATGTATGCATTAGCTATTTTCGGTTGATTGATAAGTTAACCGGCCGATCTTTGAGTTAGAATGTTGTCCCACTACACAACTGACCTTCAACTGACTCTATCAATAGTTAGAGGTCAGTTAACTGAATACAACTGAAAATAAATGAATTGGATTACTAAAATTTAACAATCACACATGCATAACTGAACTCTAGGCCCTCTAACTCGAATTTACTTAGTTAACTGAGTGATAAGATCCATGTCACACTAGTTAACTATCTCCAAGTTGTAACGCTGATGTGGAAATTCAATTTACTCAATTTGACTAAGGCTAAAGTCAAATTCTACATTTTTTCAACATTTGTTAAGGCCCAAGTTTCATAAAAATCCTAAAGAGACATGCACAACAAAACCATAGTCAACGAAAGAGAGAAATAATAAGAAGGGATCAAGCTTAGTCTACAAGGATTGCATGAGAGAGGAAAAGAAACAACAGAAGGGGCCAATCAACTCACTGGAGAGCTAGAGATACAGTGCAGAAGAAAATTTAGAACTAGAAGATGCCTAAAAGAAACCCAAGTCGCTACTTGAAGCAGTACTAGTTGGATTGGATTGAACCTTTCTATGCTTGACCACAAATCTTGTTGTAATTTTACTTGCATGTGTTAATAAATTTCCTCTCCTGTAGGGTGATAGCACTATGCGGGATGAGTGTGATCCACCTCCAGAAATGACCAATGTGCATGGGGAGATATGAACAAATTGGAACATTTGACAATCGAGGACGATTTAACATTTCCAACTAGAATATGATAAATCAAGAGACGAAGCCGAATATTAAACCAAAGTTGGAGTAAAGAGTCATCACCATCAAAGAGCATTTATGAGATCACATGCCACATGTAAGTGCGATAATATTGATTTTCATGATTTCCTTAGGGGGGACACATTGCAACGTCCACCCTCTTGAGTGCTTGATGGGACAACAACAATGCGCCCAACCCCCATTTGTCACGTTCCAGACACTTGGAATATGCATTTTCTTACTATAAAACTACTTTGTAAAATGTTTGATTGTAACTATATTTATAAAGGTGTTACCATTTTCATGCTTGAGATCCTACATAAATCTCCCTTTTTTTTGGCCCTTTCTAAAGTTTTTTTTTCTCAAGCAATGTTGATAATATGTTTTGTAGGGTTAGATATATTTGAATCATAATTAGATAATTTTCCATATTGTAAAAGTATGTGAATAAATCTTGATTTTTGTGTTTGAGATTTTTAATTGATATCCATCTCCATTTCTATTTCTAGTGTTATGTGTTTTTTGGGTTGGTGTTGATTTGAAGATTTTGGATGTCTTAGGTGTATTAAGTTGTAGTTTTTTTTCTTGATTAGTGTTTATAATATGTTTTGTAGAGTTAAATATATTCATATTATCATTAGATAGTTTTTCAGATTGTAAAGGTGTGTGTATAACATTTGATTTTGTGCTTGATCTTTCTGATTGATATCCATTTGCATGATTTTTTCTAGTGTTATGTGTTTTTTGGGTTAGTGTTAATTTTATGTTTTCAAATGTTTTAGGTGTATTTTTTTCTATAGTATAGTGTGGGTCGATTGAATTCATTGTTGTATTTGGTACTGTATACAATAGTTCACTTTTGCTAGGTGTAGTTGCTTTTTTATTTTTCTTGATAGATTTGCAATGTGGATTATGGTTATTATTTATGGGATTTCGAGCTTGACAAAGGTTGTGATCTATTGAAGGCCTTGGTGGGACACATCCACTGCACTCCCATGCTCTCTAACTTCACTATGGATGACGTGGATGTCCTCTATTAACCTTGGTATAAAGGGGACAAAATGGGTGAAACATGGAATCTCCTTGTTGAATCTAAATGCCTTTAATACTTTGAGGTGACATTCACAATCCCTTTAGGCATCAAGAGTGTTAGAACTAGAATTCATAGCCTTAGCTTTAACTACCATTGTGTATTGTACTATAAATGATATTAATAACCACTAAGAGACCATTAAATAAATATTAATCAATACAATACTAACACATCACATGATATTAAAATGCGAATTGCTATGTTTAGGTATTATGGATGAAATATATTTAGATGAAGCTTAAATATTATGAAAATAAGAACAATCTATAATTCTTACCACATAAAAATGGACAAATGCATCCCATTAATATTTTAGTTTGATTGAAATATTGTTAAACCTTTGTTGAAGTCATATACCGATTTAATAAATGTGTGTGTCTGTGTTTTAATTCTATACTTGTGATCACTTTAGTTTATTTTAGTATAAAAATCACATAATGATAACTGGATACTAAGATGTGAGTGATTTATAAATATCATAAAAATGGAAAGTTAACATTGAAATATCTCCTTGGTTGATTGCTTTGATGGGCTCCTGCACTGTGCCTCGCTACTAGCCTGATTTTCCCTCCATTTGCTAAACCCTCTACTTGTCTCTGCCCTCCCCCTGATCTGATGTCCCCCCTTATCTCATTTGGATGGTCATCCTATCATGGATGGGCCAGCCCAGTCTTCTGAATTCGCTGGGGAAGTAGTTGTATTTAATGCACTGGTTGCATTAGGCCTCAAATTTCAAAAATCAAGCTCTTCCAGATTTGTGAAGAAAGCAGAAGAAATCCCGAAGGTCGAGATCAAGGCCCCTTAGGCTTGAACCTATGCTCTTCATCTCATAGATCGTGGACTTGTTGGGCAGTTTATGGGCCTTTGGACCTCCCCTTGCACAGTTAGGTCAAGGATCAAAAAAAAATGGAAGCCCCTTATCAAAGGGGAAGTGATTTCGTCATTCTTGCGGTAAGGGTTTCTACACCTTTTATTTTGAATTTTTTTTGATCAAGATTTGATCTTCTGGAGTGGCCCTTATTTCATGGGACCTCAAGGTATCTATTTGGATAGATGGAGCCCTAACTTCAACCCAAATTGTGACGTCCCCATCACTGTCCTATTTTTGGTAAAGTTACCCTATCTCCCATTGCACTGCTGGAATGATGCAACCTTCAGGTTGATAGGGAACTCTTTAGGAAAATACATTGACTGCACTGAGACAAAGGATGGGCTCTTTGCTTTGCCAGTATCTGTGTGGAGGCATATCTAGTCAAAGGCATGCTTGCAGCGGTTCAACTTTATATGGATAACTGGATTCATGTGCAAGAAGCGGACTACGATCAACTCCCTTTCAAGTCATGAGTATGACCACTTTTCTAAGGGCTACCAAAAAGTGCATCTTAATCAAGAACAACAACAGGGCGAGCTGAATGAGCAGTGGAAACAAGCCAAGAGGAGAAGAGGAAACAATCGCCAAAAAAATCCTCCCACTGCAAATGCAACTGCCCCACCCCTGAAACCAAGCCCAATTCAAGGCAACCCTAATCCACCTTCTAGAGTCTCGAGCCAAGGAGGCATCTACGAAGGTGATGCCAATTGATACACTACCCTCTCGGGGATTTTGACAAAGGAAGAACCCACCCAAACTCCTCCTAAAGAAACTGTGCAATCCCAAGGAACATATCTACAAGTAACCTCTTCATTCCAGAAGGAAGTAGACTCCCCAGATCGAGCCCCAAGTTGTAGCTCAGAAGATTCCTTAGAGGGGGAAATGGAAGAAGAGGATTTCCCGTTCTCCAAAGAAATGACATGCCCAACTATAAATGCAAGTTCAACAGATGAGAAGTCAGAGAGAGCAAGATCCAAAGGGATGGATAAGAAAGTTTTTCATTTGGGACGCAAATCAAATAAAGAGATTAGACTGGGAAAACTGGAAAAGACAAAGAACAAGGGTATCAACATACTATCCCCAAACAAATAGCGGATCATGGGAATAAATGAGAAAAGAAAGGAAATCTAGCAGGTCCCAGGAAGGGGACATCTTCTTTTAATAGTAAATAACGAATATCATTGGGCCTAGAACTGTAGGGGACTTGGCTTAGAAAAGAGGACTATGGAAGCGAAATCCCTAATTCAGAAGGAAAAACCCTGAGTCACCCTATTTCAGGAGAATAAGCTGGGAGAGATTGAGCTCTCCAATAAACAAAGTAAACTTTGGAATCGAAGCAACATGGTATCTGTCAGATTGCGAGAAGCCTCAGGAGAACTTTACACTATGTGGAATCCTAAGTATCTAAAATTGTAAGATATTTTAAAACCAGTCACTGGATCACAACTACCTTCAACATTTTATAAATTCATCATATATGTAATATTGTTAATGTATATATGCCCATCCATTTCTAGGAAAAATAGGAATATTGGTAGTCCTTAATGGATATGTGTAATACCGAATATGGAAGAAATTGCATCTTGGGAGGGGACTTCAACACTACCATTAGTCAAAAAAAAAAAGAGGGGGCTCAGTTGTTTGAGATGCCTCCCAAGAAGCCATGGAATATTTGATTCTCTCTCTTGGCTTGTTTGATGTCAAGCCTTCTCATTTCCTCTACACTTGGAATAATAAACACTCTTGTCTTGGTCATATTACTGCTCTATTGGATTGTTTCCTTGCTTATGACGTCCTTTTCTTGAAAAATTTGATCCTTCAATCCTTTATCCTCCCTTGGAATGGCTTTGATCATCGACCTATCCGTCTCTCCTTTTCCCCTACCGGAACCTTGGCCCCATCCCCTTTCTGTTTCTCCCCTTTATGGTTGGACTCCAAGGGTTTTGATTATATGGTAGAACAATCACGGTTCCATTGGGTTGATGGAATCCCAATAGGCATTTGGGAAAATAAGATCAAAAATTTGAAGAAGGACATTAAAAAATGGCTCACTGAAAAGAACGCTGAAAGACAGTACCCTATAAAAGAGACAGAGCAACAACTCGCTTCAATATAGGAGCATATCGAGGAGGCCCATATCTCCCTGGAGAATCTCTAAAGAGAAGTGGATACTTTCAAGAAATTTGACTCTCTTCTTAGGAAGGAATATGACTATTAGAGAATTAAATTAAGAAGCACATGGCTTTAGACTGGTGATCGAAATACCAAATTTTTCCATAAGCAGATATAAAGAAAGTAAAAATAACATCTCGTAGATCTAGTATGAGGGAAACACTATCTCAAAGTTTGAAGGCATTAAAGAAGGTGCAGTGCAACATTTCCAAGCTTTATATTAGGATGATATGCAGATGGACCAAGAGTTTGAGAATTACATGTTAGAACATGTTCAAACCCTAATCTCTGAAGAAATGAATTCTCATCTCATTGCTCCTCCCTTCTCTAATGGGATTAAGAATGTTGTCTTTTATTTCCTCCCAGATAAAGCTTTGATCCCGGATGGTTTATCAACTATTTTTTATCAACACTTTTGGAAGATAATAAATAAGGATCCATGCAGAATGATAGGGTAATCCCTTAAGCACCTCTGTATAGGAGGAATAAATTCCTCTTTCATGGATTTAAGCCCTAAAGAAGCCAACCCTTCCTCCTTCTCATGATTCCACCTGATTTCTCTTTGCAATAACTCTTATAAGATCATCTCGAAGTTGCTTGCCTCCAAACTCAAGCAAGTTATTACCAATATGATTTCAGGAAATCAAGGAGGATTCATTCTTGGTAGACAAATAATTGATAATATCATTCTTATCTAGGAAGTGGCGGACTCCAGTTGAAAAAGAGGATATCAAGGGATGATAATCAAGCTTGATATGGAAAATGCTTTTGACAAGGTAAGGCATGAGTTTCTATTCAAGGTAATGTAGAAAATGGGGATTGCTTCAACCTTTATCCAGTGGGTGTCCCTTTGGATTTGTCCCCTTGGATTAGTCCTTTGGTCAATGGGAAAGTAGCAGGTTTCTTCAAAGCGTCTAGAGGGTTACGGAAGGGATGCCCACTCTCTCCTTTTATCTACATTATAATGGCTGACTTGTTGATCAAAATGATCAGATTTGAAAGGGAAAGATCTAACTTGCCAGGCATTTGATTCAAATTGGGGATCAAGAGCATTAATCATGTGTAGTTGACTGACAACACAATCCTACTCGGGGGAGCTTCAACTTTAATAGCGAGGAGATTTAAAACTACCTTGAGAAAATTATTAAAAGCCTCTAGGGGTGCAATGAATGATTAAAAAAGCCAAACATTCACCTAGAACACTATGACACCGAAAGCTAGGAAGATTGAAGATACTATGGGGTTTAGGATCGCGAGGCACTGAAGAAATTTAAGTATCTAGGTATCCCAATATACATAAAGCAAACATACCTTAAAACATGGCGAGGTATCTTGGAGAAAATCAAAACTAAGCTTGTGAATTGGGAGTTGTCTTGGCTCAATAATGTGGGAAGAACCATCTTGGTGAAGGATGTCCTATTATCCATTCCTTTGTATCAGCTCTTTACATTTTTGGCTCCTAAATATTTTATGCGTCAAATTGGAGTTTATATAAGAAAATTCCTCTGGGAAGGTGGGAAGCAAGAATAAAAAATATTAATTTAGTGAATTGGATGACTGTCAGAGCTTCGAAGTAACATGGGGGGCTGGGAATTCGAGACCCCTCCTTAGTTAATACAATGATGGGTCTCAATCTCTTTTAGAAATACAAGAATCAGTCATATCAATGGTGGGTGTAGGTATTGCGGGCTAAATACCATCAATAGAGTATCAAGGGAGACACCAACTCTTCAACACAAGGATCTCCCATTTGGAAGCTCCTTCAATCGTTTTCTTCCCTTATCCTGGACAACTTAAGCAAAATCCCTAGAAATGGCAGCTCACTTGACCTCTAGATATACTCCATTTTGGGTCACCCACCTTTTGGGTTAGTATCTTCTATCATTTCTTTGAAGTAACACCTCCTCCAGGCTGGTGTTGTTTTCTTGGAACAAATCTCGTATTGTGATGGAAAGGGCAATTGGAATGGATGGAAGTTTGAAGATATCCCAACTCACTTATCGCAAATGTTGGACATTCTAAAAAAATCACTTGAATGGATGTGCTTCTCTCAGGAAATCAACATCATATAGTTGGGGGTGGAGGAACTCTTCCTATACCGTGAAGTATGAATATTCCATTCTTCTCTTTAATCTCCAGATCCCTCCAAAATCATCGATCTGAAGCAAGCTTTGGAAGTCAAATGCTATCCTCAAGGTAAACTTTTTTTGCTAGTTACTTCTCCATAAGAAAATTCTCACTACTGATAATTTGAAGAAAATGGGAATAACAGTTCCATCTACATGCCATATTTGTGAGCAATCGGAAGAAGGCATATCACACATTTTTCTCTCTTGTCCCTACACCTGGGTAGTATGGTCCTTAGCATTGGGTCCTCTTTCCTCTAAAATTCACTAATCTTTCGATATAACCTCCTTCTTCGCCTCTTGAATGAAGCATTATTTGAGCTTCCTTTAGACCAAAAGTTTTCTTAAAGAATCTTGGGTGGCGTTACCAAAATATATTTGCTGGAAAATTTGATTGTCCAAAAATAAAATAATTTTAAAATCTTCTTGGTCTCATGTCAAGATATCTTCCCTCAAAGTGCTCTCTTTCTACTTTGAGCTCAATCACCCCTCTTTGGATTCCTCCTTAGACCAGAAGGAGAAGTGATTGTTCGAACCTTGGTCCTTGCCCTAGCCTCCTCCCCCCCATCCGTGTCCATAAAAATTCTTGCCATGATTAGCTTCTTCAAGTGCCCTTGACAAATTTGATGATTTGGAAACTGGCAACTCAATCTTGGATTCTCCAATTTGATGGTACCTAAAAAAGAAACCCAGGGGTGGGAGGAGGGGGAGGGTTTCTCTACAATCTTGATCGAATAATAGTGGATAAGTACACCTTGGGTCTAGGTAAAAGGACCAATAACCAATTAAAGGCTTAGGGATTGTATATGGGGCTCCTCCTAGCCCATAAGAGGGAAGTTAACAACATTACAATTTTGGGAGACTCCTTAATTATAAATTTAAGAGCCACCTCCCTTGCTCAAGACAATCATCTAAACTAGACTCTCCAACATGCTCAAAGTTTCTTCTCTCCTTTGATAGTTCACGAGTCTGGCATATTCTTAGAAACCTCAAGTCAAAGGCAAACTTGATGGAAAACATAGCTTGCCACTTAAATGAAGTACATTTGGAAATCAATGGGGTCCCTAGATTTTTTCCCATTCCCTAACTACCCCCATGCTTAGTCGCTTAATGTACCATCCCCTAACTCCACTCATCCAAGGAGTTTATGGTATATATCCCTTGATCCCAATGCATCTAATTATTTCCCTATTGTTTGGCTGGCTAATGTCATTATGAGGTCATCCCATCCCTCCTTGCTCACCTGCATGATGAAGAACTTCCTCTCGCTCCTAACACGCGACCCTCATTCTCCCCTCCACGTGACGCTACCTGGGCCAGATCTAGAGTTAAGCATGGGAGTCTTCTTCTCTGGTTCTTGGTTCAAGGATTATCGCAGGAATTTGAAGTTGTTCACCATGCGATCCCTCTCATCCTTCATGCTGCATTTACTGCTCTTGGTTCATACAAGACAGTCCAACAACTCGATATTTTGGCTGCAAGTAATTGAAGCTCTCTCTCCCCTTAGGGAAATGATGGCACCCCATTGGGATCTTGGAGGCTCTATTTCATCTCTGCTCCATCACATAAGGTATCTACATGGAAATTTCTATAAATTTCATTTGGTATGTCTACAATTTCCCTTTCTATTTGTTGTTTGCAGTTCAGGTTGGATTGGGTTTCATTCGCTAGGTGTGAAGAATCGAGGGGAGTCTTAGAGGTGTGCATCTACAACTTTAGTTTTGGACTATGTTTCCTTACTTGGATACTCTAGCTTGCCCCGAAGAGCTTTGTGGGTTTCAATACAAGACACGCCACATCGTGACTTGAATTTACTCTACTCTGCCTTCTGTGTTCGCTTTGCATTACAATGGCTGTTTGAGAGGATGACTACGGGGACCTAGGGCAATCGACATGGACGTTCAGACCGGGTGGTGGAAAATGATGTGAAGAATATGGAAATGGGTCGATAACAACATATCTTGTTCCCCATGACTCCTCGTATGTGTCCAATGTGGCAAAGAGCTCGCAAAAATTAAAGCAGAGCTCTTTGGCCTTAAGGTTTTACTGCACCAACAAAATGTGGTGGCTTGTGAAAAATATAATGTAATAAAAGCCAAATGCAATCAGGTTTCCAGGCTTGAGGATGAGGTTGGATCGTTGTGCAACATGATCGAGGATCTCCAACTCTAGGTGGCCAAGTCGATCTCCCTCCCAGAAGAACAAAGCACCCCTTTAGAAGTCCAAAACTCGGACATTGATTTAAATCATCCTGCTGATCTTAATGCTTAATCTTCAATTGTAATGACTGGATTTTTTTTTGTGTTTTTCTTCTGTTTCAAATTTTTTTTCTTCGGGAATACCTAGTATAATAAATAAGTGTACTGTATCTTTTTGTAGTGAGCAGGGACAATTGGGTATGGATTATCTGTTTGTAAATGACAAAATTGAAGCCTATGGATGTATACGAATTTTAATTCACTTGTGTATTTTGCCTCAACCGGGCACAAAATTAATACAACAGAGTACTCATTGTTATTAAAAAAAATATCATAAAAGTGAATATGTTGTTTATTTTTGCAAATATTGGTAACATGTCAATTATGAAGCAAGTATTATAAAATTAATGGTAATTAAAAAATAGTTTAAAACATAAATGTAATGTACAAATTAATCATATTATATGTAATGCTAATATAATTGACATCAATAAACCAATTTGTATATTTTGATTACGACTAACTATGTAAACATTTTATTGTTGCCCTACGAAAATTTAGTTATCATATCATAAACTATACAAGTTATATTAATTTGTGATTAATTATGTATAATGAAAAGCAACTTATTTTCAATATTTTCATATTTTTAATTACTTTTATATATTGATTTAATGTTAATTTTTTTTTCTAATAGTACAGAATTTGTATTTTTCATTTATATTTTTTAATAAAAATATCTACTGTAAAAGAAAATATATCATCTATATTATCTAATCTTATCTATCTATCTATCTAATATTAGTATATAATATAATTTTTATTAATAATATAATTCATATTTTAACTTTTATATATAATGTATATAGGAAAGGTAATTTAATATCTTTTTAATTTATAATATTTTTTTTTAATTGTAGGATATGATTATTTATTTGCAATAAAAATATTCATATTAATTTGTTAATACATATTAAATTATTTTAATAATTATTATAAATTTGAAACAAATTATATAATATTTACGGTTTTATGGCAAAATAAAATATAAAAATTCCAATTCAATTGTTGTATATATATATATAAATATAAAGTTGAATGTTTTATTGATGATTCAAAAAATTACATAATGTTTAAGATATCTGTTCTTTTTGGCTCGTCACTTGGGAAACCAGATCAGAAGAGTATAGATGTTAAAAACCAAATTGAATGGAAAAAACCATGACTCGTCTAGAGAACTAGGAGCTGTACTGTTGGCACTAGATGAGGAAAAAAATATTTGAATATAGTAAAAAAAGTGACATTAAAAGTCCACAAGCTCAAGTACTATCTCAAGAAAATTAAATTTGCTTTAGATATGGGGAATAAATTCTCGAGCATAATTGACATAATTTTCCATAAATTAAACATTAGAAACTGTAGGAAAAACCCATGCCTCAGGAGGAAAGAGAAGTGTCCAAATTGATATGCTGTTCCTCGACCTTACATGATGGTGGAATGTGAGAACTAGGAGGCGATCCCATCTCAACTCTATCCAACCATTAGTGGATTCTTCAACTCCTCCAACCTTTGCATATTGTGCTGAGTTTGGCATCTATCCACCAAAAGCTTACCAAGAAGTAGTTTGACGTACTGATAGAGATCCATGTAGGTAGTGGTTTTAATGTCCACATGAGTTATTAATTTTCGAAACCCATGGGGCAACCCATGCCATGACCTATGAGTCCATAATGTCTTGTCTCTCTCAACAAATTTCGTCTTCATTGTCCTAAAATTCCTCTTGTATCATTGACATAATGCATTCCTCGTAGCTTTGTGTTGAGGATTTGGCCCAGAAGCGTTCCCTGTAGCCACCCACCATGTCTTTACCTACACCTCCCCTGCGACAACAAGCTCATTGTCACGTCATGGTTATTGGAGGGAGAAAAATGCAGGTTAAAATGAACTAGTGTGGGGCACAAACTTGGAGTAGGCACTGGTAAATGGATACAAAGAGAATATCTTACCAAGAGGATGACACATTCGAGGTGGTATGAGCGAAAACCTCTCCTTTGGTAAAGGTCAACAAATGCGAAGGGAAATCCAATGGAGAGAGATTGGTTAGCAGTGCCTAAGACATAAAGTCTCAATCAAATGTCATAGAAGGCATTGCGAGCAACATAAGGATTCCATGGAAGCTTAATAGCAAGGCCAAAAGGTTTCCAAGTGTTGAGAAACCTAAAGGGCTACAACTAAGATGATTTCTCTTCAACTTGATAACTGCTTGTGATGTATATTTAATTTTCTTGATTATTAGCTTCTCCTTATATTATTATGTTGCTATTATCATTAAACAATTACCAAAATAAGAATATAAACAATAAATAAGAACACAAGATATAGGCTACAAGCCAGGGCCAAAACCTCTCCACTTGAGAGGAAAATGCGCAAATCTCTCCTCTTCTTATAGATTCTTCAAATGATGAATTCCAAGATATTTAGACCAAGACCAATACCCATCCAAGATCAAGTATGACATCCTTGATGATGTGCTTCCTCTGTCTAAGTCAAACCCAATAAATCTCTTCCATCTGCACAAATTCGACCCCTAGTTACAATGTTTGGGCCCCACAAAAGTTGTTGCTTCCACACATGTGAGTCGTTTCAGGGCTTCCAAGGCTTTCCTTGACCTTTTCTTGATTTTATCCTTATTCTACGATATGTAGGTGATCTAATAGACCTTCCTTCAACTTTCTGCAATTTCCTCAACTTCGATCATGCACAAGAGAGAGAGAGAGAGAGAGAGAGAGAGAGAGAGCGAGGGAGGG
>APFE030989995.1:121918-156974 GCA_000404065.3 Pinus taeda
TCGATCACATACTTTCCTTAACCTAGATAAATCTCATCAAGTCCTTTCCAAAATTACAACTCCAATTATATTGCATCAACACTAGATCCTTCATATTGATTTTTTTTGTCAGTTGCTTTTTTCACTCTTGAATATGACATTCTATACCTATCATGAGAAGTTGATCCACATATAGAAAAATTATTATGGGCTCATCCTTCACAAACTTGATATAGAGATTCAGATCAGAAAAACTTTCCTAAAAGCCCAATTTTTGTAGGTATGTATCCATCCTTGCATATCACATCCTTGGCGCTTGCTTAAGACCATAAATTTCCTTCTTCAACTTGCATACATAAGTCTTTGTATCATTTTCTTTAAACCCCAAGGGTTGTTCTATATAGACTTCTTTATCGATAATACCATTCAAGAATGTTGTCTTGACATCCATTTAATGGATTTTCCATCCTATCGATGTTGTCAAAGAGACAAACGAGTCTATAATTGTATACCTTGATGTAGGTGAAAATGTCTCTTCATAATCGATGCCTTCGTATTGGGAGAAGCCCCTAGCAAAAAATATTGCCTTATATTTATCAATACTTCCATCTTCTGGCTGTTTGATATTATAGAGCCACATGGAAGTTACCACATATTTATCTTCAGGCCTAGGTGCGATCTCCCAAACTCCATTCTTCATTATTGATTGATTTTATTCATTCATGGCATCTTTCCATTCTTTATGTTTGAAAGCCTCTTCAAAGGAGGATGGTTATACTTCTATTAACTTCTTCATATAGGCCGCATACCTTGAATATCCTTAGGGATTCTTACTTTCCCTGAATGTTCCTTTGGCTACTCCATGTCCTTATGCATTTAGAAGAGTAGAACTCAACCAATTAGGTCTCTTTCCATTTTCAGGGATGATCACTTGTTGCAAAGGTTCACTGGGATCTTCTTCTTCATGATTTGATCCATCCCTAGTGCATTCTTCTTCAAATATTGGAAGCTCTTCATCATCAGAGTCCATCGGGAGGTCCTTTTATTTCTTGAATGCAATACTTTCATCAAATACCACATCCCAACTTAATTCTATTTGGAACCCTTCCTTTATGTAGATCCTATATGACTTTGAGGTGTTACTATATCCAACAAATATACCCTTCATGCTTGTAGGATCTAACTTATTTTTCTTATATTTTAGAATGTGAATACATATAGAACAACCAAATATTCCGAGATGGTCTACACTTGGTTTCTTCCCAGTGAATTCTTCCTCAGGAGTCATGTTGTCTAATGATCTATGAGGACTTCGATTTTGAGCATACACAACCATTTTTGTTGCTTCAACCCAAAAAAAATTAGGCAAGTCTTGATCATGTAACATGGCTGTTACACTTTCCTTAATCGATCGATTCTTTCGTTCAACAAATCCACTTTTCTCAGGATTATATGGGACTATCAACTCCCTCTTACTCCTAGACTCCTTACAGAAAGCTATGAGTTCCTTTGATGTGTACTCTCCTCCATTGTCAGATCTTAGTACTTTTATCCTCCTTTCTGTAAGGTTCCCTACTTCAAATTTGAATTCTTTAGATTTGTTGAATACTTCATACTTGGATTTCAACAAATAGATCCAAGTTTTCCTTGAGCTGTCATCAATGAATGTCACACAATATAGATGATCTCCAAGAGACTTTGTAGACATAGGGCCACAAACATCATAATTAATGAGATCCAAAACTTCTTTTGACCATTAAGCACTACTTCCAAATGGTGTCTTAACATTTTTACGTAATCCACATCCCTTTCATACTCCTTCAAGATCCTCCTTGAGTTCAGGGATGCCATTCACCATTTTATTTAGAGTTGGTAAGATTTTGTAGTGAATGTGTCCAAACCTTCTATGCAAAAGTTTACATGGACTTACTTCGATGTGGACCAAAGCTTGAGAGAGAGGAGTCAACAATTTGTAGAGTCTTCCTTCATGAATCCCAATTGTCTTTGCATTTTCGATGCTAAATATTTTATCCCAAACCACAAATTTTCCATCTACAAAAGTGACTCTATCCCCCTTATCTTCTAGACATGAAATAAGGAGTAAGTTATTCTGAAAACCTGGTACGAACAAAATGTTATTGAGATGGTTGTTTCCTCTTTCTAGCTCCAACGAGGTTGATCCAATTTCTCTTACATGATAGCTCTTCTTATCATCAAGTTCAACAGAGTAGGAATATTTTCCTTTTGATAAGGTATTTAGTTTTTTTTTTCTCACCTTTCATATGCCTTGATGCTCCACTTTCGATTACCAAAATATTCTCATCTTCAAATGTATTTGTAAGTGCTGAGAATAACCCTTCGTCCTTTGTAGAAGTCTCGGTCATAATATTATTGATGGATAATAGGAGATTCCGCAATGCCATGATACCTTTCTTGAGATGAATTGCTACCATAGAACACTACTTCAAATACTTCTTCAAGGATGTATTAATCTTCATCTTGCCGTTAGCCAACCTTAGCTCTGTTACCATGTTGAGAAATCTAAAGGGCTACAACTAAGATGCTTTCTCTTCTACTTGATAACTGCTTGTGATGTATTTTTATTTTCTTGATTATTAGATTCTCCTTATATTATTATGTTGTTATTATCATCAAACAAATACCAAAACAAGAAGATCAACAATACATAAGAACAAAGGATAGAGGCTACAAGCCAGGGCCAAAACCTCTCCACTTGAGAGGAAAACTGACAAATATCTTCTCTTCTTATAGATTCTTCAAATGACGAATTCCAAGACCTCTAGACTAATACCAATACCCTTCCAAGACAAAGTATGACCTCTTTGATTATGTGCTTCCTCCTTCCAAGTCAAACACATTCAATCCCTTCTAGCTGCACAACTTCAACCCCCATATACAAAATTTTGGCCTTTACTGCAGGTCTGAAATTTTTTGCCCCTGCCACAGTTGTTACTTCCACACATGTGAGAAGTTTTAGGGATTCCAATGCTTCCCTTGACCTTTGCTTGAGTTTATAATTCTTCCAAGGTTTTTAGGTGGTCTGATAGACCTTCCTTCGACCTTCTTTCTTTAATTTCCTCAACTTCGATCTTGCAACAACGAAATCATAACTTTCCTTCTTTGCACGTGAGAGAGAGAGAGAGAGAGAGAGAAACAACCCAAAGTTTCTTCCTTCGTCCTTCTTCCTTCTTCACTTAGATGATGAGAAGATGAGTGAGTGTCCATACGAGGTCGAGTTCCCTCCTATATATAGGCTTCCAAGGAGGACGACATGCCCTAATGACGTTGATTTCTTAGCTGTGAGGCCGACTTGGTCTTGGAGGGTGTTTTGACACTTTTAAATATAAAAATGATTCTTTTTACAAGTTAAAATGTGCTCATGGGGTCTTCATCATGTGACAATGGATATGTTAACTTATTGACCATAGGAAAAACCCTAGAATCACTCAATGGGTTCTTTACCTCTAAATAAAATACCTTGAGCATGTAACCCATGCTACAAAAATAACAATAATAAATTTTCTTTCTAATATACAAGAACCAAAAGTATATTTCATATTTATGAAGACTGAACCTAGTTACACATTTCAATACCAAGGAGGAAGAGCATAATTGCAAAGGCTCCAAATGTTACGATCCATGTAAGGAGTAAAAATTTCCGAGTGGGCTTTGCCACCTTCCTTCGTAGGCGAGGCACATTAAAGGCTGATGCACAGAGAAGCATGCAAAAGGGTGAAATGATAGGAGACCCCATCCTATGCCTTAATTAAGTAATCATTAACATATCCATCAAGGTATGAAATATATGTTACATAATTTTAATAGTTTTTTATTTATTTATTATTTTATATATTTAAATTATTTGAATTATATGTTAAATTGAAGATATATAATATATATAAAATATAAAATAGTACTTTTATATTATCTACTTTCCAAAATGTATATTTAATTCTAATGACTTGATTTTGAGTGTTATCGTTTCTTCGTTAAACAAAATAAAAACTAATTCTTTATTACTTGAATATGTTATTTGCATATTTATTTTATTCATTGAAATGAATTTCATTTCTTTTTAATGAAGACAACTTTTTTGAAATTCCCTGTTATAATAGCTTATGAAAACAATTAAAAACACTTCTATTTATATTTGAGATACTTTATTCTAAATTATCATATTAACTAGCCTTTTTAGATACATATTTCCAAATCAATCTTTTCATTTATATATATATCTTCACATGGTTGCAAAGTAGAAAATCCATAGGTTTGAGGGATTGTTGCATTGTTTGAGTTAGGGGTAATTACATATGCACGCCTTAGCCATGATATGATGTACTAATGAAATATGAAACATAACATAAACTAATATATGAATGCTATAAATCTTATTGTCTTGACCTTAAGTATTAGTAGTTTGTTAGTTGTGGATACACGATCTTGATTTAACAACCAATGAGCCTCCACAGTCTCTACAAACAAGGGATGACAGATACAATAATAACCTAGGTGGTGAAATTCCATAGAGTTCTTGCATTTTACATATACCACTATATTCTTCCTCAATGGACTTGCTTAGTAGTCTTTCAATGACACTAAGTGTCTTTCCTACAATACAAAGATGACCATACCATCATTAATTAATAAAATCCAGACCCAATAAAGATTGTTATGTGTCGAAAGTAATTAATTCGCTTTGGCCCTAAAAAATAATTTATTAAGGGAGTTTGTTGATTGGTTGTTTACTGCAATGCCTTGACTTTGGGGATTGGATTTGTTTCAAGGAATTATCAATCATTACCTGGAATGACATGTGGTAGGAGGTATTTATTAAGATAAAACTCTTCACCTCAAGGGCCAATACTCATACTTTTCATCTCAATCATTAGAAGTAGAAATTGACCAAGTGTATGCATGTAGCAACACAAGGTACAAGGTTCAACTTTGAATGCTATTATTTTTTGCATTGGAACTAATTATTCATATAAGCCAATATGAATTAGAATTAGATGGAATATAACCAATATATATTGCAAAAAAATGGAAAACATGTAACATTGAGCATTGACACACCACTAGGTGGTATGCACTCAATTTGTTAGGGCGAACCTGCGGTAGGTGCATTCATGAGTCTCATAGGATTTCGAGAATCCAATAATGTTATTAGAGTGAGAATTTACAGTAGGTACATCAGAAGATACATGTGCATTGATGAATCTTAAAGGCTTTTGGGATGAACCTAAGAACATTATCAAAATTCCATGCTTTTGCCATTGTGTTGATGAGTAGTGTCAATTGTTGGAGTAAGACAACTTGTAGTGTATTTCACTTGGAGGTTTAAGCTTCATCCTCTAGGATTTTTCCATTCTCCTTTAGAATCTACAATAGACATTCCACCAAAGGGAATTCTATTCATATTTTACCTCCCTTATTCCAGTACTGCTAAAACTCTCACTATGCTATACTCATTGGGGGGAGAAACAAGAAATTTTTTAGTTGCAATTTTCTCTAGTCTTTAATGGGTGGCAATGGAGGGAATAGATATAATGACTACTTGCAAAGGAATTTAAATTTGGCATTTCAAAAATTAAAGTAACCAGATTTTGATGAGTTATGTGCAAGCTATTAGAGGCCCTATAGGCACATGCACAATATAGACATGTTTGGAAGAAGTAAAGCATGATGTGGTGGTCCTACTGACCCAATGATCTTAATGGGATAGGTTATGGGAGGAAATATTCCTAGTAGAGGATAAGAAAGGACCATACACTTGCATGGGATCTCAAAGTAGACTCAGACTCTTCTTTTGATGGAAGAGAGGATCAAAATATTCATTAGAACTCAAGAAAGATGAAACTAGTGCATGGAAGCAATTTGAACAAGGTTTTAAATAGGTTGACAATATTGGAATGCGGATGATGTATGCATGAAGATAAAATAACGAGTGGAGCTTGGAATGCAATGGGGGGTCATGTAGGCTTGATAGAAGAAGTAGTTAAGGAGGAAGAGTTTGCAAGATAAGGGAATGAGGATGGGAGAATGATTTTGCATATTGGAATGGAAGTGAATCCATACATGCAGGGATAGAAAATTATAATCTTCAACATATTCTCTAGAAATTTCCTTTGATTTCTTATTCTCTTCATTAGGTGGGAATAGAGGGAGTAGCTCCAATCATTGCTTCTAGGGGAATTTCAATTTAATATTTCAAGAATTTCAGTAAACAAGTTCTGATGAGCTATGTATGAGCTAGTGGAATCCCATAATCACATGGAGAATTTGGAGAGGGGTTTTGTAATAAGTTTGGAAAAATTGAAGCATGACATGGTGGTATTATTGGCCAAATGGGCTCAATGACATAAGTTATGGGAGGAAATATTCCTAATATAGGCCAAATAAATGACTAGACACTTTTCTAAGATCTTATGGCATACTTGGGCTTTGCAAACCATGGAACATAGGATCAAAATATTCATTAGAACTCACGAAATTTGAGATCAATGCATGGAAGCAAATTTGAACGTGGTTTTAGCTTATTGTTATGGAATTTTGTCCCTATATTAAGGCCATAATAAGCATTGATTATTAATTTTATTGTTAAACCTTTCATGGCCTCTGGAGTTTTGGTGTTTGGAATCGATTTGCATTAGTACTACTCGTGTTAAAATATCTGGAGACGTCACCCATATGCTCGTAGCGTAGGAGGATACCAGAAATATGAAAGAAAGTCCCATCATCGACTCCGACCTCTGTAGTTTTGGTGTTTGGAATCTATTTGCAGTAGTCCCACCCGTTTTCAAATCTCTGGAGGTGTCATCCATATGCCTGTAGAGTAGGAGGATGCAAGAAATATGAAAGAAAATCCTATCACCAACTACGGCCTCTGGAGTTTTGGTGTTTGGAATCTATTTTTAGTAGTCCCATTCATGTTAAAATCTCTTGAGGCGTCACCCATATGCCCGTAGTGTAGGAGGATACAATAAATATGAAAGAAAGTCCCATCACCAACTACAACCTCTAGAGTTTTGGTGTTTGGAATCAATTTGCAGTAGTCCCACCCATGTTCAAATCTATGGAGGCATCACCGATATGCCCGTAGTGTAGGAGGATACAAGAAATATTAAAGCAAGTCCCATCACCAACTCTAGCCTTTGGAGTTTTGGTGTTTGGAATCAATTTGCAGTAGTCCCACCCATTTTCAAATCCCTGTAGGCGTCATCCATATGCCCGTAGTGTAGGAGGATACAAGAAGTATGAAATCAAGTCCTATCACCAAATCTGACCTTTGGAGTTTTGGTGTTTGGAATTGATTTGCAGTAGTCCCACTCGTGTTCAAATCTTTGGAGGCATCACCCATATGCCCATAGCGTAGGAGGATACAAGAAATATGAAAGAAAGTCCCATCACCAACTTTGGCATCTATAGTTTTGGTGTCTGGAATTGATTTGCAGTAGTTCCACCCGTGTTCAAATCTCCAGAGGCATCACCCATATGCCTGTTGTTGGGTGTGTTATATTCTTTCCATGACTAATTTCACATGAAGGGGGGTCATAGGGGTGAAATATCTCCCCTTGTTCATTGCATTGGGCGCAACAGGCGGGGAAAAACCCCCTTATCAGGGGGTTTCAGGGGTGTAGTCCCCCCTGTACAGGGTCTAGGGCAATGCCTCATAATTTGTTTTTTTGATCATATATTAGGTGGGTGGACCTACCTATGGTTTTGTGCATGGGTTTTTCACATAGTTTTTGGTATGATGGTTTTTGCCCAAGGTATTTTGTAGATCTAGTCGAGGTAACTACTGTTATGTTCTAATCTAGGGTTACTGGATTGGGGTTTATGAATTCTTTGGCATGTATACATATGTATTCTAACATTGAAAGGAACACAATGAAAAATCAATCTAGTAGTCCTGGTTTTGGGATCTAAGGGAAAATATCTATGTATTTGTTTTGTGTTTCTCGCCATTGTATATTTTCTGTTGTTAAGAATTCATTTGTAGGTAATTTATGTATAGGTTTAAAACCTACATTTGGTTTCAGAGCTGTTTTGGCTTTAAGGGGATGCCTTTGCTGCTGAGGGGTTTTTCTCAGGCCTATGGTAGAACCTGTTAAGTGGGAGATCTGCGAGATTGATTCTTTCGGTGAAAGAAGTTGGTGAGCAGTGGAAAGATAAAGATTGAGAAATTTACCGGTTAGAGTTTTGGGTTTTGGAAACTCAAGATGGAGGATATGTTTGTGGATAAAGATCAGTGGATCGCGGTAGATCTGGGTACTAAACCAACAACAATGTTAGTTGAATACTGAGCGAATTTGGATAAAAAAGAAAAGAGCACAATATAACTGTGTATCTCAAATTCAGTATTGTTGAATGTATCAAGGGAAGCTACAACGGCGACATTGTGGGACAAATTAGGGACTTTGCACCAATCTAAGTCTCTGGTGAACAAACTGTTCCTATGGAAAAAGTTGTATAACCTGAGGATGAAGGATGGAGACTCGGTGACAGAGCATATGAATGCCTTTAATACTGTGGTAAGCCATTTTTTATTTGTTGATATTAAAATTTCAGATGAAGATAATTGCATTAGTTTGTTCTGTTCTCTACCAAATTCGTGGGATAACATGGTTATTGAGATAGGTAGCAATACAACTACCTTGAAGTTTGATGAAATAGTCTCATCCTTTCTATCGAAGGAGATGAGACAAAAAAATATGGAGGGCCAAAATGAAGATGGCTTATTTGTACGAGGATAGTCCCAGAACAGAAACAAAAATAAGTCCTTGAGTGGGAGATCTAAATCTCCAGGAAAACCTGTAAAGGTGTGCTGGAAATGTGGAAAGGAAGTGAACTTCAAAAAGGACTGTAGATCGAAAGTTCATAAGAAAGGAAAGGGATCTGATGATGCTCCTTATGTATAGGTAGAAACCACCTCAGATGAAGGTGGGGATGTGTAATTGGCTTCTTCTTCAATTACACATATAGATCATGAGGCATGGTTGATTGAATCAAGTGCATCCTTTAACTTCACTCCCCACAGGGAGGGTTTTTGCGAGTATGAGAAATATGATGGTGTTGATGTCTTCTTAGGGGATGCCAGGAAGACTAGAATCGTTAGATGCAGAAAAGTCAAGCTGAAGTTGCAAGGTGGAAGTATTAGAACACTTCCTGGTGTTTTGCATATTCTTGTATTGGCCAGAAATATGATTTATGTAAGCAATATGGATGATGGAGGTATAAAAATAGTGTGCAAGATGGTTCGGGGAGCACTAATATTGATGCACGGAGTTCGGATTGGAACTAAGCTTCTGGGTAGTACTTTTATTGATGGTTGCAACAATTCTGCAGTTCCTGAAAGTGGAGCATAAAATCTAGTGGTCTCTGGAGAAAAGACCATGCTATGGAATCAAAGGCTTGGACATATTGGAGAGAAGGGCCTTCAAATACTTCATGGTAATGGTATGGTAGACGCTATGTTTAATTTATCTATGGATTTCAATTTCTATGAACATTGTTTATATGGGAAGCAGAATTGGGTGAGTTTCCCCTCTGGTGCTAAGAGGGCAAAAATGATATTAGAGCTTGTGTACAATGATGTGTTTGGACCTGTGTTTGTTCCATCACTGGGTAATTTTTGTGTACTATATATAATTTATAGATGAATTCTCAAGGAATACATGGATATATTTCCTTAGGAAGAAATCTGAAGTCTTTGACAGGTTTAAAGAATTTAAGGCTTTGGTGGAAAACTAGAAGGAGGAGAAGATAAAGGTTCCAAGGACAGATAATGGTGGAGAGTTCTGCAAGAAGGAATTTGAAGAGTTCTATAAGAAGTTTGGTATGACACGGAAGAATACTACTCCATAAACACCTCAACAAAACGTAGTTGCAAAAAGAATGAACATGACATTGATGATAAAGGCAAGAAGCATGCTCAATGGTGCCGGATTAGGACAAGAATTCTGGGAAGAGGAAGTGGATACTGCATGTTACCTAGTTAATAGATCACCTTCATCAATGTTGGAAGATAAGTCTCCGCATGAGGTATGGACTGGTAAGAAAACCTATCGTTCACATATGAGGGTATTCTGTGATGCATATGTACATGTTCCAAAGGAGGAAAGAACTAAGTTGGATAGTAAATATGAAAGGTGCATTCTTATTGGGTCTAAGGATGGTTTAAAAAGTTATAAGATTTGGAGTCCAGAAACAAGGAAGATTGTGTACAACCAATATGTGGTGTTTAGAGAGGTGAAATATGTTATAAAACATGAATTCCTACCAAAGGAACCTGAGAAGATAGAGTTTGAGCTAAAGGAGGAAGAATGCGACTATAGTATAACAATAATCAGAAGATGAAGAGCCACAAACTCCAGACGTGAGAAGATTAGTTTGAGAAAGAAGCAGCCAGAAAAGAGTTTTGGTGTTTGGAATCGATTTGTAGTAGTCCCACCTGTGTTCAAATATATGGAGGCGTCACCCATATGCCCATAGTGTATAAGGGTACAAGAAATAGAAAGCAAGTCCCATCACCAACTCTGGCCTCTAAAGTTTTGGTGTTTGGAATTGATTTGTAGTAGTCCCACTCGTATTCAAATCTCTGGAGGTGTCACCCATACGCCGATAGTGTAGGAGGATAAAAGAATTTTGAAAGAAATTTCCATCACCGAATCCGACCTCTTGAGTTTTGGTGTTTGGAATCGATTTGTAGTAGTCCCACCCGTGTTCAAATATTTGGAGGAATCACCCATATGCCCGTAGTCTAGGAGGATACAAGAAATATGAAAGCAAGTCCCATCACCAAATCTTGCCTCTAGAGTTTTGGTGTTTGGAATCAATTTGTAGTAGTCCCACTCGTGTTCAAATATCTGGAGGTGTCACCCATATGGCCATAGTGTAGGAGGATACAAGACATATGAAAGAAAGTCCTATTACCAACTCTAGGCTTTGGAGTTTTGGTATTTGGAATCTATTTACAGTAGTCCCATCCATGTTCAAATCTATGGAGGCGTCGCCCATATGCCCGTAGTGTAGGAGGATACAAGAAATATGAAAGCAAGTCCCATCACCAACTCCGGCCTCTGGAGTTTTGGTGTTTGTTATCAATTTGCAGTAGTCCCACCAATGGTCCAATTTTAATATAACTGTACCCATTGTCTCCCTTTATATATATATATATATATATATATATATATATATATATAAGGAGACCTAGTCTTAGGATCATCAAATATTTTCTTGTACATTGTATTCATTGTAAAACAAGGTTCCCCCCTCAAAGAGGATTGTAGTAATTGGTTTCTTATATTTTAATAATACAAGGTTCATAAAATTTGGTATTAGAGCATATGATCCTAGGGTTTTGTTGCTTCAAGCAAGTTATCTTGGCATTTTCACTATAATTGTTTTGATAGGACATTTTAGATGGTGAAATTTGGACCGTATTGAGGCTAGATACCAAGGAACACATCGTTAGATTTATAGAGTTTGGTTCATTATACTTTTTGAGATATACTCTTTGGAAGTTATGGTTTGTGAAGGATCTTGAAATAAGTTACAAACAAGTGAGCTTGGCATTTCTGGTATAACTTTTGTTGGATGCTTTATATAGGGAAATTTTGAGCATACCGTGGAAATATATCTAGGAACATCGGGTTAAATTTTATATTTTGGTTCACTATACTTTTTGAGATATACTCTCCAAAAGTTAGTGTTTGTGAAGGGCCTTGAAATCATTTTCAAACAAGTGATGCTTTCATTTTCACTATAGTTTTTTTCTGTGATACTTCAAACTATGGAATTTTCAAATATGTAAGGGGATATAAGGAATAATCTTAGGTAACAATTTTAGAATTATATTTGAATAATTGGACACGAGGAAAACTATACAAGATTTCTCTTGGGAAGAAGTAAAAAACAAACAAACCTTGGGAAAGTTACCATAACTTTCACTTGGCACATCAAATTTTGGTCAAACATGTGGAAGTTATAGAGAATAAATATTAGAGTATATTAGACTAAATTTCAGATTCAAAAGGCCCTCAAATATTAGATATATACCAAGAAAAAGGTTAACCATTCAAATATTCTGTAAATTAATGTTTTAAGGTACATACTTTACATGCATTTGGAGTAGAAGATCCATTTTATTTTGGGTGATTGAAAGATGATGAAGAAGAGTATCATTGTTATTATTTTCCCGCATGCCTCCAAATAAATATCCAAAAATTTTCTACACCAATTATACCGCTTGGAGGGTCATTCATGACTCATGAAGAAATAGAAAATGGAAACTACTGAGTAACCAAGTAAGAATGTCAGTTTTTATAGTTACACGAATCAAAGAAAAGGTATATCAAACAAAAATGGAAGAAAAGGATAAGAAAATGAAACAAATGGATCAAAATACTATAGAAGCCGAAAATGTGAGGTTCCTTAAAATTAATAGTGTCCAAAGGAACTCATGAAAATAAAGGTAATATTCAAGTTGAACAACTTATCAATAATAAGTATTAACAAGTAGAATTGACTCGAATTATGGAGATACTAACAGATGGTTGCCTAAAGGAGATAACCTTCCCAACATTGCATTATAAAAGTTTTATGGAACAAAGGTCTTTACCTAGGTGCACCAGATAGAACAATATTTTGAATTGCATAATATTATGGATAAAAAGTGATTGATTCACATATAAAATTCAAATTTTGAGATAAAACCATATCAAAGTTATCAATGGGTAGTTAAAATGAATCCCCATTCTTATCATTATACTTGGGGGTTTATTTACAAGAGACTTAGAAGCATACTATGGCAAATATTGGGAACAAAACTATTTTAGTCATTAGATAAGAATCAAGCAATTTTATGATATTGAAGACCATAATTTGGAATTTCAAGTTTTGTCCATAAGGGAGGATAACATAAGTGATCAAAATTCATTAGAATAATACATGGTTGGATTAAAAGAAGTTATTAAACATGATGTTTTCCTAAAACAAATTGAAAATGTTATGGAAATTATGAAACTCGATTTTCATATTCAATCAAAGAATAAGGATACACACAAGTCTGCCATGGGAGCATACACAAGAAGAAAAGATCATTTTGAGTTTCCTAAGACAACCCTATCTCAACCTACTACAATATCACACAACGAAATGGAAGAAAGAAGAGAAAAATGACTATGCTTTGGTTGTAACAACAAATGATCAAGAGGGAATAAATGTCAACAAATTAAATTGTTCACCTTGGAAAATAATAAGGAATAGAAATTGGAGGCATCCACAAAAATAAGTGAGGAAGACATTATCAACTTAAAAGAGAAGGAAAAATGAATGGA
The DNA here is from genome assembly GCA_000404065.3 of Pinus taeda. Classification (NCBI taxonomy): domain Eukaryota; kingdom Viridiplantae; phylum Streptophyta; class Pinopsida; order Pinales; family Pinaceae; genus Pinus; species Pinus taeda. The sequence continues at coordinate 135,256 of APFE030989995.1, forward strand.
AATCATGCATAACATTGATTTAATTAGATGTGAGATATCTATTCATGCATTGGTAGGTTTGTGAGCTCCTCATACCTTGGTTTTTTGTTGGTTACATTAAGAAGCTATTGACGGTGCTGGAAAAGCCAACATTCAAGGGATCTCCCCAGTATGAAGTCCCAACTAGACCTCACACCATTTGGTGTAGAAGTCCCATCCTATATGATGACCCGGTTTCCATTTTCTTAAAAGTTTGCCTTAGCTCTTTCTTGTCAGTACATGAGAGTGGTATTCTTTGTCTTCGAATAATGAGGTTCGCATGCCTGGTGAGTGCTTATTGTTACTTGTGTAAAGCTTCTTTCATCGTAGAGGGAGACGGTGGAAGTGAGTCTCAAGTCGAAAGAGAATAGTACCAACTTTGTTAGATACACACAACACAACATGACATGCGAAACTTCCGGTGGAGTAGTCCACATAAATACAACAGTCACAAACACACAGTGAATGTATAATGCATAAAACATGAACAGAGTAGTCCACATGAGTGTGATGGTCGTTATAACAAGTTTTTGAGAATGGCTTTGTCGAGTGTACCGCGGGATAGCCCACACGGGCGAGACAATGTTAATAACTTATACAACACATTTTCATAAACATATGTATTAGAACAACCGAAATAGTTCAACTGTTTTAACACAGGTTAAAGCAACATGCATTACAAGTGTCCAAAGAATAATCTTAAAAACAAATAAAATACATGTCTAAAAATGTGCTCGCCTGTTATTAGGCTTTTGAATGAAGCGAAAGTTCCAAGACACATCGATACACCATACATCACTAACCTTGATAGCGGGGCATTGGAGCCACTGCTCGCTCCTCAAAGAAAAGACTACAGACACTTAAGGCTATATGGGAGGAGCCAAGCTAAAAAGTATTTTTTCATGTACAAATGAGGGGTGTTTATAGCAAAGGGTAAAACTAGTCCTTGTGATTGTTCGACTTCCCTCATCACTGTTTGAATTATTTGACTCTTCAACTTTACATGACTCTTCATATTACATTTGGGTCTCTTGGACTTCCATGTTACATTACATTGATTTACAAAAGTATGGCCCACAGTAGTGATGTGGCCGAGATGACTCATGACACGACTCAACATGACAATGCTGGTATGTTCATGATGCTAGTGGTGTCCATGTCAAGATGGAGTGTTGCTGAGTGGTAGATGTGCTCTTGGTGTATCATAGATTCACCTCTGCATGGCAAGGTGTGCGGAGTCTTCAATGGTATTGGTGTTCACTTGATGTTGCCTGTGCATGTTGCTCCTTCGCTTGTACTTTTACATGCTTCACATGTTCGTTCGTTCACGAAGAAAATCTCCTCTCATGCATTCTTTGTTCATCCATTCGTGAAAAAATCTCCTTGCATGTGCTCTCCTTGTTCATCCCATTCGTCGTCACGTCATGTCTCATCCATGTAACTATATCTGCAATCACTAATGATGAGACATCATCAAATCCATAAATCTCCTAGTCTACTATGATGCATTATCTTTTGCCTTCGGAAGCAAGTGACTGGGAGAGGTGACAAGGCTCTTGAAACTGCGCAAGAAATATTTCAAGCCGGGATGTGGGCTCTAAGCACTACATGCGAAAATTACGTAGAAGTCACTGGGAGATTGAGATGGACAATTCGGATCAGTAGTGATTGTCTGTAGGATCTGGCTCGGATGGAGGGCAGATATGTGCAATTTCTTGAGGGAAGTAATGAAGGCAGTAGAGGGGGTTCACAACAAAAATTGCACTATTCCTCCGGGGAGCTAGTAGCGGGTTGCGGGAGGCTTTCTTGGGAAAAATGCGCAATTTTTTCAGGGAGCTGGCCGCGGGCTGCAGAAGTCTTACTGGAAAAAATTATGCAATTGCTAGGAGGCTAACCTGCTAGACATCATTGCGCAGTTTCTGAGCTGAGCGGGATGATGGGAAGCTTGGTGACTACTCATGAAAACTGCACAGTTTTCCAAACGAGCAGCTGGTCGGCTGACTGGCTGGAAAAAATGCATATTTTTTAGAGGGAGATAGTGATGGACAGAGGGTGTTTGTTTGGCATATCTGCGTAGTTTCTTTAGTCAGCAGAGCATGCATTATTTGTAGCTTTTGCACAATTTTTTAGGGGAGTGAGTCCCGGGGTCACTACTCGATAAAACTCTCTAGTTGACCAACTGGAGTCTTACTTGACGTGTTTGCGGGCAATACATATTGAAATGGATTGCTGGAAAACTTTTATGTTGTTCTGGGTGACATTTGGTCAAGTTGATTCCAGGGTTACACAGTGCAGACTGCTTGGGAGGTAGCCTTAAGATCTATGCAATTATGGGCAACATTACATAATCACTGAGAGATGAAACTACACAATGTAGCCCAACGAATGTCTGGCTATTGGAGGTTGGTCCGATCAACATAGTTTAAAAAAATGACCAAGTGTGTGAACGAGTGACTTCATACATGCATGACCTCACAAATACACAATCAACATGACTTGATGATAAGACACCTCGAACCATCAAGATAACATACACTAAGTGTGACCGACCTACGGTGTGAGTGACAAGCACGACGCTTGTGATATATTGTCGAACAACCGAGACGATGCTTGTGCGATTGTGCATACAACCTCATGTGTTACTGCAAAAGATGTTTACATAATGGAAAAAACTTATAAAAACGAAGCAGGACCTTGTGCATGGCCAGAACATGGATGCAAGCATGACATTGTGACCAACATGCTAAAAGATGTCCGTTGAACGGTTAAGCGGGGAGGGTGCAAAGACTCAACACGACCCGATGAGATGAGCCCGAGTGCTTGCAAAATCAAGGAAAAACCCAAGGAAGGCTTCGAAATTGAATGCATGCCAAAATTTTGGAGGGTGTTGTAGCCGCTACAACAAAAGAAAAGGGTCATAGTTCTTATTGAATTAGGTAGTACACATAACCTTATTCATAAAACCTTTACAAATCACCTCAATCATTTTGTATATCTAATGATAAATTTTCAAGTTTTAGTTGCCTATGGAGGGAGTATTGATTTTTTGGGAAAATACCACAACATTAAAATGAATATGGAGAATATAAATTGGTAATCTCAATGTATGCTATAAAAATTGGAGGTATAGATGTTGTTTTAGGGATTAAACGATTGAGAACATTGAGTATAATCTCTCGAAACTATAAGGAATTATTCATGAGATTTGGATTGGAAGTAGTTCAATATGATCTCAAAGGATTACAATATAGATATTGGCAAGCCATTGGCTCTCATAGAGTGGAAAAACTCCTAAAAATGGTATAAATGGAATTTTGGTTAAACCACATTCTATGGAAGTTAAGTAGGAAGATGAAAATTTCCCAAGGAATAAAAGGAATCTTGGAAAAGCACTATAGGGTCTTCTATGAAATTTCGAAAGGTCTACCTACATCTAGAAATCATGAATATTAAATTGAATTAATACTTGGAAGCACTCCTAATTCCATTTTTGTGGTCATAGATAAACTCACAAAATATGCACATTTTTGTGGAATTCAAAATACATACACAACAATCAAGTAGCATAAATTTCATGAAGGGAATTCATAGACTTCATGGTTTTCCTAAGGTAATGGTAAGTGACAAATATCTGAAATTTGTAAGTAATTTATGGAAATAATTATGGAAGATGAGTGGAACAACACTAGAAATGAGTCCAACATATCATCCACAAATAGATGGTCAAAAGGAAATAGTAAACAAATTTTTAGAGGGTTATCTATGATTTTATTCTTTAGATAAGCAATCTCAATGGATGAAGTGGCTTCATTTGGAAGAATGGTTTAATAATACTACCTATACACCTACTAAAATTAACAAATTACTCTTTATGGATATCCAAATCTTAGTATCTCATATTTTTTAAAAGATAAATCCAAATTATAAGCAATAGAATCACATATGGAGAAGACTAAAAAAACTTTGATAATTCTTAAAAAAACCTTTAAATGGTGAAAAACATGATGAAGCAATAGGTAGATCAACCCTGAAGTGAAAAATAATTTGAGGAGCGTGATTAGGTATTTTTGAGACTAATCTACAAGCAAGATACACTCAATAAAAAAAATTCATAAATCAGATCCAAAATCTTATGGGCCCTACAAGATTATTCATAGGATTGGATAAGTGGTGTATGAGTTAGATTTCCCTTCTTCTTGCATTCATAAGGTTTTTCAGTTATCTCTCCTAAAAAAGGTTGTAGGAAAAACTATACTAGTGTAAATATAACTTCCAAAATTAGATGAAGAAGGAAAGCTAATTCTTGAACTGGAAAAGGTTATGGATCAATATGGTCTATTTCTTAAAAATATAAACATTACGGGGTACCAAATCAAGTGGAAGGACATGGTTGTAGAAGAAGCTACTTGGAAAAATAAGCATTTTATGATGAATCACCCTCAACTACAAGATTTGAGGGAAATGCTCTTTTAAAAGAGGGGGGATTGTGATGGCCCTTAGGCCCTATATTAAGGCCTTAATAAGTATTGATTATTATTTTGATTCCTATATTACGATATCAACTAGAACCTCTCATGGTACCATTTTATTATAATTGTATTCCTTGTCTCACATATGTACACTAAGGAGACCTAGTCATAGGATGATCAAATATTGTCTTGTATAATGTATTCATCATAAAAGTAAGTTTCCCCCTCATACAAGACTATAATTATTATTATTATTTTTTTTATCATTTTTAAGGCGCAAGATTCAAAACACTTATACTGACGAGACTAGAACAAAAAAGGTGTTCACATGAAGAGGAAACTACAAGTGAAGCTTAATATGTAGTGAGGGTCATGAAAGCCTAGGACGGGGAGGAAGAGTTTGCGATACAAGGGGATGGGAATGGTTGAGCCAACAATTGATCTATTATAATAAGAATATTATTCAATTGAATAAGCATCAACTATAAATCCAAAATTTCTAGTGGGCGCATAGTAAAACCATGGATGAATATGCATAGAAAGATGATGATCGTACAAAAAAAACAATGGGTTAGTATTGTTTGTTCTTGGAATATATGCAAGACTTTATTGGTATGTGATTGATGTTTTTTCTTTAGTGTTTGCATATCTTTCTAATTATTTTTAATCCATTTTTCATGCGTTTGTGCTCCTTTTTCATGCTATTTGTAATGTTTCCATTTATATTATCTATAACATATGCAATGTTGTTGTTTATCATATCTTTAACATACACTTTTCTTTCATTTATCATATATTGATTAATTAATGACACGATTAACATGAAAAATGGTAATCTAAAACTCCGATAATTTGGTACATAACATACCATGTAAAATGATTTAAGAACATCATTTAGAGATGTAAAATGATCTAAAAACATCAATAAGAGAGATTGTGTAATGTGCCCAACTCAAATAATGAATTTTAACAACAAATTGGCTTTCCTTTCCTTGGATTACTCGAGGGGAAGAGGACATAGAGCAGCAATGGGTGAATTTTCGAGTCTTTGATTTGTTCTAAATTCAATTCTTAAGTTGTGTGCACATATTTTTATGCAACTTAAGTGAACTTAAGTTATTTTATGTTGGCATACATTTTTAGGAAACCTAAGTGACTCCTAGCCAAAATACTTGCTCCCTTTTTTTTGTATACTTTAAGTGATTTTAAAAAGCAAGTGACAAAAAGGAAAAGGGGGTGTGAGTTTTCTAGGAACATATTGGCTCATTTTTAGGTTTTAATGTGGAACATTGGATTAAGAGGTGGTGGACCATGGGTTGAGAATGATTCATATCTTTAGGAGTTATTATACCCTAGGGTTATTTTAGAGATTATTCTGTTGTGAGTTTTCTATCTAATGTTGTTGGAACTTTGGATTAAGGTCTAAAACTCTTGAGTATCCTAGTTTTAGAGAGACATATGGTATCACCCTAGTCATAAGGGTGTGTTTTGGTGGAAGAAATTTGGTTTAGGAGACCCTAGCACATCATATTAGGGGAATTTTACGATCTAAAATGGGCATCCTAAGGAAATTAATAAAACAAGAAAGATGAATTTTTAAAGAAAAATAAAGGAAACTACTTTTTTATTTTTTTGTTTTAAATTGTATTTTTGGCTCACATCCTTATATGTCTATCAAATTTCAAGTGTCGATACCTTTTAGACGTGGAATTAAAAAATGAATTCCACATCCAATGAGTACCCACTCTACATAATTATGAGTACACATACATCGAAATAAAATGAAAATACATGAAAAAAATGAGTTGAAACACACTTTTTCATGTATTTTCAATTTTTTTTGATGTCGATCTACTTAGAAAGTATGCAAAATGGGTACTCGTTTGATGTATAATTTAATTTTGTATCTAACAGGCGTATCCGCTTGAAATTTGAGTAAATCTATAAGGAGATAAGTAAAAATACTATTAAAAAATATTTTTCTTCTTTTCCCTCCAAAATATTTACCACTTGGTATGATATCATCATCTCAAATCCTATTGGTTCTTCGAAAGTTAATTTTGTTAGTGCATTTTTTGTTTTGATGCCTGTTTTGACCTAAAAATTTCCTTAATGCTTTTTATGGGATGCAATTATTTATAAAGTTTGGAGGCCAATTTAGAGAAAAAATTTAGAGGATAGGTCCAAATTTGTGTCTAATACAATACTAAATATTCATATTTCTGAACATTCAAGAGGATGGATAAGGTTTAAAAATAATGTCTAAGGTACATTGTTTTTAAATTTACACACTTATTTATGTTTTAACTCAAAAAAATTAAAATAAATTCATTACATTTAATTTATGGAATTTTTGAGCAGGAACATAGGGATTTGCTATACTTTGGTTAATTTCATTCATGATGAGGGTGGTCATAACCTAGAAAAGATGGAATGAAATAATGGATACAAATGGTCCATCACTTCCATCAAGTGAATATGAGGCAAAACAATTGTTTATATAATTGTTAATACAACTACACATGAAAAACCTTCATTTGAATTAGATGGCTGAAAACACATCAAATGGAAGAAATATGGTTCATACAAAGGGAGTGGAAAGTGGCAAGGTTGTAGAAAACATTTAACATTTTTCTAATAAACCTTTAGGTTCGACATAATCTAGACCTTTCATGCCTACTTTTATACAAGAGGATGAGCCTACACAAGACAAACCTATGGAGGACAATGGGGATGTTGAAACATTAGCTAAGTATCAAGATTTGGGGGTAGGTTTTCAATCAACCATATATTTTAAGGACTACTTGGACGCATGAAACCAAAGCAAAAGCAATAGAAACAAGTGAAGTAAAAATATGGGCTGTTGAAGAGGTTGAGACACATATCCTCACCAAATTTTGATGGATCATCCAAGTGTATAGATAGGTATTGGATTAGAAATTGGATACTTATCTTTCCCTAAATCAGATGAAGGAGATTGAGGCCATCAATTTTGTTACCCTTCAACTTAATGGCGTTGCACAATGTATCAGGGTTTAGTGACATAAGGACATGGTGCAACAGTATCCTCTGATGAGTTTTGTACTATAGTAATAGAGTGGTTTGAACACAGGGATTCAAAGGCACACTCTAAAGCATTGGACCAATTGAGATATGTGGGGACACGATGCATATATTTCATAGTTTCAGTGCTTGTTATTTATGGCTTTTGATGTGATTGAGAAGAGATTGATTTCTTGGTTCATAGAGGGTTTTTTAGAACCTCTTAGGAGTTGGGTCAAAGATTTTTATCCGCCATCCTTGTAGGATGCTATTAAGCGTGTGAGGAATATGGAGCTATCTACACCATAAGCTAGGTTTCCTAGCAAGTTTCCACGTAGATCCTTGTCATAGAGTTTGCCACAAAGGAAGTACAAGAAACCATAATATAATATACCTATGGGTGATATGTATAGTCTAGTTGGTGGCACACCTCATGATTCAAGGGATGAATTGAGATGAAAAGGGATTTTATTTGACTATCATGAGTCTTGGACATATACACATAAGTGTAGAAGTGGGGGAAAGGTCCATTTGATTGAGGTATTTGAGGAACCTAGTGATGATGAGTTAGAAGAGACACAATTTCTTGATGAGAAACATGAGCAGATGGATGGGGAAATAGGTACATATAAGCATCAAGATGATTTGGCGTAAATTGATGGTGCAATCAAAACCCTCAATATCAATCTTGATTATAACACATTTAAAGTAAGGTGTGTTATATCAAGTCAATGAGTTGTTGCACTGATTGACTGTGGGGCTACCCATAGCTGTATTGATTCTTCCTATGTGAAGAAGTGGGGTTTGAAAGTTGAGGAGCATGATAGTTTTCGAGTGTAAATAATGAGTGGAATGATGTTGCATTGTGTTAATCATGTTCCAAAATTGAGTATGACATTGGGTAATTGCATCCTTACTGATGACTTTTATGTCATTGATATTGAGGATATTGATGTTGTGTTGGGAGTTCAGTGGTTGCATTATATAAGTCCATATGTTAAAGACTTTAATATAATGCAATTGCATTTCACAAGAGATGGTAGGAGGGCGGTATTGTGGGGCTTATATTTCGATGCTCATATAGTCATTTAATCTAAGAGGGTATTCAAAGGCCAATTGGCAGGTATAGTGTTTCATTTCAGATAAATCTACTAATGCATGACAACATGGATATCATGTTGATATACAAGGGTTGTTGGACACACATAGTTGGGTGCTTTCAAATCTATCTCATGGTTTACATTCAGATTGTTGTTTTGATCATGTCATTATGCTTGTGGATAGAAAGCTAATTGTTATGGATCCCTACCACCATCCTAAATTATTCAAGGATGAGATTGAGAGGACTATTCAATAGTTGTTGGATGTAGGACATATAAGACCTAGTTCTAGTCCTTTTTCTTCTTCTATTGCCTTGGTGAAGAATAAGGGTGGTAGTATGAGGATGTGAATTAATTATTATGCACTAAATAAGAAGATCATTAATAACAAGTATTCTATTATGCATATTGATGAGTTGATGGATGAGCTACATAGAGAGATCTATTTTTCCAAAATAGATATTCATTTAGGATATTTTTATATTTGAGTCCAAGTGCGTGATGTGCACACAATATAATTTAGGTGCCACTTTGGATATTTTGAGTATTTGGTGATGCCATTTGGGTTTCAACAGGTGGTTGCAAAAATTTCTGTTGGTTTTATTTGATGACATATTAGTAAAATATAAGTCATGGGAAGAGCACCTTTGATACCTTCATCAAGAGTTAGGTATCTTAGCATCTAATTCCCTTTTTATGAAAACCTCTACGTGCGAGTCCAAAATGTATGAGCTATTATATTAGGGATATGCCATTGTGGAAGGTGGTGTGAAGGAAAATAGGGAGAAGACTTGAGATATACTCGATTGGCCACCACCAAAGAACATGTCACAATTTCGGGGCTACATTGTTTTATGCACATATTATAGACAAGTTGTAAAGGGATTTTCTTCATTTTTTTTCTATGTGGTTCACGGAACCTGAATATTGATGACTAATATGTCCACAAAATATTTTTACTAGGTAGATCCACCTAAATAGATCACTTCTTGCTGGCTAAACCACAGAGCTTGACCGCGAGGGTGTCAAGAGAATTAAACGCGTGACCTCTCAATAGGAAAGGTACTTTCAAGACGGGGACTCGACTAATTGAGCTAACCCTCAATATTGAAGGGATTTCATTCATTAAACACTCCTTTGATATATTTGACCAAGAAGGATGATTTTGTTTGGATAGATGAGATTCAAGGAATCATGGATCCTCTTAAGAAGGTTGTAAGTACTTGTCTAGTTTTTGCCTTACCAAATTTCTCTAAACCTTTTGTGCTTGAGTGTGATGCATCTAGTATTGGTATTTCTAGGGTTCTTTGATGTAAGACAAGAATACAATTGCTTATGAGTGCCAAAAAATGAATGAAGTTGAAAGGTGGTTCTCCACATATGATAAGGAGATGATGGGAATCATACACGCACTTGAAAAGTTCATAAACGCTTTGTGGGTAACAAGCTTACTATGAAGATTTATCATAATAACCTCAAGTATTCCATGGTGAAAAAATAATTAAATTAAAGACAAAAATATTGGGTAAGTAAGCTAAAAGGGGTATGAATTTGACATTGAATTTGTCAAAAGGAAAAAATAATGTTCTAGAAATCTTGTCTTTTGTTCACTTTAAGAAATTTCAGTCTCTTGGAAGGATCACATACTAATAGAATGTGTAAAAAATAAGCATGTTTGTGATATTTTAGATGATAAAATTGATGATTAAAGGTATAAAGCATTGAATGAAATCATCTATTTCAAGGACAAAATCTACTTAGTGCCCTAAAGTAAGTGAAAGGACAAAATTCTAACCGTCGTTCATAATAATCAACTCACTGGTCACCCTGTTTATTTGAAGATATGCAAGTATATTCGTGAAATATTTTCATGGAAGGGTATGAAAGATGATGTTTTCAATTATATAAGGGAATTCATATAATTCTAAAGAAACAAGGTTGAAGTTTCTCTCCCTGTAGGGTTGTTACAACTACTTTATATTCCCAACCAAACGTAGGAACAAATATCAATTAATTTTATTATTGAGCCACCTAAGGTAAGTGGTGAGGATTATATGTTTTTGTAGTGGAAACAATTATTAAATATGATCATTTTATGCCAATGCATTTCAAATTTAAATCCCCACAAATTGCTGGTCTATTTTTTGAACAAGTATTTAGACTTCATGGTGTGCCAAAGAGGATTATAAGTGACAGAGACCGCATATTCATAAACAATTTTTTGCAAGAATTGATGAAGTTGATTGAAACAAAACTTGATCATAGCACTAATTATCATCCTCAAACGGATGATAAAAATGAAATTATTGATAAATGGCTTGAAGTCTACTTGAGGAACAATGTGTTGGGACAACAAAAAATGTGGAAAAAACGGTTACATTTGGTAAAATTTTGTTACAACACTACATATCACATGAGCATAGGTGTAACATATTCGATGCCCTAATGCTCGATTAAGGATACTGGGTATCAATTCTTTTTCTTCTTCATGAGCTTAATAATCAACTTTGATAACACTTTCTCACATACCCCTGCTAAATTTTTCCTAATAACACTTGCAAAAACTTGATTTTCATCACTTTACATGTGAATCTTTTTTCAAATACTTTGTATACAACCAATTAAGTATTCTTTTTCTTGTAGACATTTTGTCAAACATTTTGTATGAAATGAAATAAGAAACATTTATCTAATTCCACTTGCAACATACTAACTAAAATATATCACACAAGCATGCAACTTTTGATTTCTATATTTGATGTATTTTATCAAATAAATTGTATGCAAATTGTAATAAAGCACCTTTAACACATTTATTCAAATTCTTTCCATGTAAATATGCATATATCACTATAGCAGTAATATCATACAACAATTCTAACATACACCAATATTATCCCCACCAATAAAACAACATTTTTATTGGGGTGTGTCATCAAACAATTTGTATGCAATGAAGCATTAAACTATTAAGGCATTTATAAAAACACTTTGCATGCAAACTAATATAATGAATTACTCAAGAAATATATACTAAGTTATAGTAGTCCAAGTTCTAAAAGATGAACCAGATGATTAATGGTATTTCCCTTCACTATGGTCCAAGTTTAACTTCTAGAACCTCAGAAAAGAGAAGTTATAGAAGAAATCCCAACATGACCCGTTTGATACATGATTTTAGGAGCATCCAGAAATCTCAACTTCCTTTGATCATATATCCTAAAATGTCACGACCCAATATCTAAAAGTTATACCAAATGATCAACAAGATTTCTCCTCACTATTGTCTTCAACTTATGGAACCTCCCAGAAGAAAATTTATAGCAAAAATTCCAACATGACCTATTTAAAGAGGCATTTAGGAAGTCTGAATTCCTCTTATCATATTTCCTAAATTTTCATGACCCAAGATATGGAAATTGGGCCAAAGGATCAATGATATTTTCCATTACTATAGTCCAAGTTTAAACTTCTAGAACCTCCTAGAAGAAAAGTTATAACATAAATTCCAACATGATCTGTTCACCCCATAAATCACATTGTGGCTTCCACTTTTAAGCTCCAAGAATGACCCCAAAAACCTTCTTTAGCTTATTTAAATCAGAGGACAATTTGGGACTTGTAGCTTGTAGAGGAAATTGAAGAAAATGCAACGTGCAATTAATAGGGGAGCCATGCAATTAACAAAATTATCATGCATTGCCCATGCATCCCAATTTATTTAGATTCCACTGCCATGTGAATTCAAACCCACTACACTTATCTAATTTCTGACTTTACTGTCATAACCAACACCAAGATAAATAAATTAAATTATATGAAAATAACAAATAATCAGGTATGTCACTGAACGATCTATGTCAGAAATATCACTATCATAGAAATAAATATTTATCTATTGTAGCAAAAAAAATACAAGAAATTGAAGTACTGTGAGCCACTTTCCACCCATTATAGGCTCATTTTTGCTACAATTTTTCTCATATCTAACTACCCCCATTATAGATGTTGATGCCTTGAGGAGAACTTGACTTTGGGAATTTACAAGAAAGACTTGGTTTAACACTCAGAGCATGGATCCCACTGTCTAGGTGATTTATCAACTACCCTTTAAAAAACACCAAAGTGGATTATCAATATTACGTATAGAAAGCATCAAGGTGGTTTATCAATTGTTCCTAGTAGTAAGAACTACAATGACCCACTCTTTCCTTTGAGATAATTCACAGGGATTCACTGAAGGTTCAGATGGGGTAGTTCACACACTCAGATTGAGACCAAATTTTAACACTAGAAGTGAAAGCAATTATCCTTAACACATAGAAAAACTCATTAATCGAACTTTACATCTTTGACCAAGTTCACATTCACAAAAATAACATGAAAGTATACATAGCACAAGGGAGTCCTTCATTGATCTCTACATTCCCTCAATCTTCCTCTCTTCAGATCTCTATGTGCCACACACAACCAAGAACATTCCTAGTCCTTAGAGCCATCTAGTCTAAAGAAAAATCATTGGTCATAAAAGGTGTCACTCACAAATTTGAACTAGTCATAAGGTTTGAACCTCCCTAGGTTTTGTCACCAATCCTTTTCCAACTCAAATTTTATAAGTGAGAGAGAGATGTATGTGAGAGTAATAGAAGAGAGAAAAAATAGAAGCTTAAAAGCCAAGAAGAAGAACCCCTTGATTGCTCCTCCTTGTTAAATTTTTTAGACCAAACATCACATTAAGAGGGAGGTGAATCGGTATAGTGTTGAACTTATCGTTTCAAAACATTTAATCTATAACGAACTATGTAGTAGTGCATCGGAAACTATTTTTCATTATAACAATGAATGAAACTATGCATAAAAAAAGGCATCACCACATCAACATAAGACAACAAATTTTTTTATGTGGAAACCCTTCCGAGAGAAAAAAAAAATTAAATTTCTTTTTGTATTCTTATTCAATTCATTTACATAGATTTGTAAGCACTGACCCCTAAGATGTGCATGCACCCACTTACAATAGGATACAACTTGATTGAGGAACCAACCTTATAAATGTGGAAGAATTCATTTGCAATATGATATAACATGATTGAGGCACCAAACTAGAAAGTGGGAAATATTCAACTTGCTATAGGCATCAACCTAATTTAGGCACCAACCTTAGTGGAGGAACCCACCTTGTTTTTCACTTGGTGTGGAGAACTTTTCGCCATATTTTAGATTGGATCCATAATATCAAATCAAAATTAAATAAACTTGCCTTTCTTTTCATATGTCAAACACTTGTTCACATTCTCATATTTTAGATAATAATGTCTTCATTGGTCTTAATACTTGTTTTCAACTTCCTTTATCAAATTCAAAATCAATACAACCAATAATCCCTTTTCAAAATTAATTTTCACTCAATTTGACCCCCTAAACATTAGAAAAAATTAAATGTTCTACAAAATATCTCTCTCTGATGTGCGCTCTATAAATTGCTCAAGGTTTGGTGGGAATTCTACAAAAGGGCTAATGTTAGTTGACTTAACGATTTTATAGAATATGTCTCCATCTACAGTAAACTACCAAACCCTGCGATCATTGAGTGAAATCTCTGGAAGAGTGATATTTCATCTTTTAGATCCCAGTCGTATAAAGGAGGTGTCATGCGAGTGACAATAGATTTCCTTGTCACTTCCTTATGCATGGTATGCGAGCGACTAGGGTCATATTTGGACTGCGAAAACCCTAAACCCCTAGTCGCATGGATGGAGAGTTGTCCGTGCTATTAGAAGGCTCTAGTATCACATATGAGCTTCTGTGTGTGTGACTACAGTAGAATCCTTCCTGTTCTATGTCTGCGACTGGGGCCCAAAACCCTAAATCAGAGATGCGAGCTTCAGACCTTGTAATTTCACCTCAGAGTGAACTTGATCCTCTGTAGATGAGCCTTAGACCTATGTGAGCCAAAAACAAGATAGAAGAGTCATCATTCTATCCAAATGAGCTAGAGGGAACTGGTATTTATAGTCTTTCAAGGTGGTCCACTTTGCATTAGGGCTGACCTTATCAAATATTCACATGATGGATTTCCTTCAAAAGTACACTTTCCCTTATCCAATTTGAGTGATCTTTAGGTCAATTTTTGTCCTCTAAAAAATAAGAATTCAATTCAATCATTATTTCCATTAGGTGATATTTAAAAAATGTAATTTGACTGCAATTGAATTTTTTAACACTCTCTCTCAACTAGGGATAATTCCACCTGCATCATGTCATGTGTGTCCTATCATCAAATCATATCCAATATCAAATACACCATCATCTCTTATAATCAATGATTATGTTAATTCATCTCTTGCTCGTTTTTATTATCTCTTTATTGTCCCTGGTCATAACCTGAATATTATCGAATCTTAAATAAGAAGAATTTGTCATTGGAGGGGAGCCTAAACTACCACCCTCTATTCATCAAGATACTACCCAGAATATCTATCAGCGGGCTGCTACCTAGAAAAATCAGCGAGGAGTCATATATATTACCCACATCATCATTAGAGAGAATATAATCAGGGAGCATATCTCAACCTAGAACCACATCAGGGAGCTGAATCTCAACCCATAATCTCATGGGGGAGCTACTACTACAACCCCATATCGATAAATATGTGATATAGGGGAGCTACTACTCAACCCATCCTATTTCCTATTGATCTTCCCAACAATGCCCCTCAATAGTCATGTGATAGAACACCTGCATCATAATTTGAGCTTGGATGAGATACATGAATTACCAATAGGTACACGCCTCCAAGCCTCCTTAACTCGTTGGCCAGACGAGGAGGGACAATCCCAACAAGCCCTGATTGTGGGTATGATGCCAATTGGGGTATACTATGAAAATACCTTGTTAGGGTGAGATACTACTCCAAGCCTATGGGTAACACATAGGGGTGATACCCTATTGTCAAGAGTTCCCTCAACCCCATGATCCCTCTATCTCAATTCCACACCCTAGGAGCTCAAACAGGGGAGGAAGAGTTGGCTCAATGTTCTCGATCAATCCTTTTCTCTGTAGATCAGAAACATATCATCGTGCTCATATCTAGTAATCATCATGTCTCAATAATAACTATCTCCTTTTCATACATGACATCAAATAAAATATCATATTAGAAAATAAATAATCATATATATCAAAAAAAGGATACCATAGTCATCCTCCCTCTTAAGGAGGTTCCAACCACAAGCTTGAGCTTGTTTCATACAACAACTCAATATATGAATGTATCTTAGTCCCAACTATATACAGAATTCTCTTCCAATCAGTTCCCACTTTTTGTCATCATAATGTATCCATGTCATATCCAAATCTTTCTCAAACGACTGTCCAAGGAGATTCTTCATCCTACCACATAGCTAGCCATGCTAGCAACATCGTATGCAACCTCAGTCATGCTATGGGCCTCTCATCCAAGATATCATGGCATATCGCATACTAAGGAAATACCCAAATGTGTCCATCAATAATAATCCCATACATCATCAGTACATCTATATAGTCACTTATCGTAGAATGAATATCACGAATCAAAATTCATCATCTCATGCAAGTATCTCAAAGGATGCTTGGAGACAACTCATTGTATGAAGTAGCTCGATCATGAATTCACTCAGGCTCTACATCATGTATATATACATATGAGTGTTCAAAAAGGAGCATCAACACTTCAATCAACTATTGGCTGCTAAGTTTAGCTCAAAAATATCTCTTCACAACTTCTTGAAATTCAATCGTAGTTTCCAAGGATTTGCATTTCCACTTCTTCAATAGCTTTGCAATATAGATTTTATTTTTCCAACTTCAAAAATCATACCATGATTCATTATTTTGAGATTTAGAAGCCATCCCTCTCTTAATATGATCAGTAGAGGCTCACTTCCTGTCAAGAGTAGACCGTCAACATAGAAAACCAAAATTAAAATCATAGTGATAACTTGGAACACTTTTGAAGTAGAGGTTTGGATCAACACATCTTCTTGGCTTCACCAGATAATTGGCAATGCATACATATCTGGATCGGGGAGTTTTCTTGACACAAATCAATCTGAAAACATAAAACTTTACCAAATAAATGTGTTTAGCCTTACATGAATCATTGTTTTCAGATCAGAACTAATATCAAACTCATCAATATCATTTGTATCAAATTCTTTAGACCAGGTGACAGGTAGAGCTCTCATCAAGTCATGAATTCATCTACTATCATGCCAACAAGTTGTCATAAGGAATATCAATCCAAATTTCATCATTTCATCACCATGATAATAATATAAGTCACTAGGTTTAAATGCATACACCAAGAATACGTTATGCAGGTTTTATCCATTCATGGAGATAGCTTCATACTAAATCACAACTGTCAATACTTCAACCAATGTGTTAAGAATGAGGAGGTCAATACCAAACCACTATCGAACACAAATATTAGTCATTAGAATTTAATATATCATTCTCATCAAGGCAATTAATTCATCGTCAAATCCCAAATTTTCTATCATAGAGAGATATATAATCCATAACATAAGTCAAAGTTCTAAGTCATTATCATGTCAAAACTCCAAACACTTCTCATTTATATCAATCAAACAAATCATGTCAAACTCTTGTAGCACAAACTTTAAACATAATGACATATCTTGCAAACACCTATATATTCATATTATAGTAAACATTCAAACTTTCCTTCTCAAAGATCTTTCTGTTGTTTGCTCGACATCGTTAGGACTGACATCCTTTAGGTGTACTTATGATTTTATGCAAAAAAAATCATTCTTATGTCCAATAGGAATAATCTCACCCATAGGCATTCCTTCATGCAGTTGACAGACTCTAGTTGCATCCTTGAACTCACTTCCACGTGGCTGAGAGGCTACAGTCACACCTGTGAGCTTGCTTTCGTGCGACTGAAGCTTAGAGCAAGGGAAAAATCTCCCTCTTTAGACCGGAACTTTGTTGCAAATCAATAATGTCATGTGTTTGTCTTTTTCATGCCAATAAATCACACTTTACTAGTAAATAGTATATAATTATAATAGGAGAAGGGATCTTATGGATAGGTTCTCCCTCTGAATGGGAATCCACTTCAGTCATCTTCATTCATGCCATAAACCTATCTATAATAATTTCATGCATCAACAGATCCATTAGATCATAAAGCTAGACTATATCCACATATTCATCATGGTCATATATATTAGCATCAAATATGACATCATGACATCAATATTTCATCAAGGGTTAGTGTCAAAGCTAATAGGAGCATACTTCAAGAATTATGATCATCACATTACTTCTTTGTCACATAAATCAATCCATCAAGATATGGAATTCAATTTTACCATATGCCATAGTTACTAAGCACATCAAAGCATAACCATGGTGAAAAAAAGATCATGAATATCAATCTCATTGTTACACTTATATCATCATGGCTACCATGCTTTTCACAAACAATATCACTAGTATCAAGTTACCATCTACTAGAATCAAGGTGCTATCCTTTTATGGAATAAATATACCACTATATCCAATATCAATATTAAGTAGCTTCATAGAGTCAAGAAATTCATCATATCTAAAAGGTAAGATACTTGTTTACTATCCAGTGCACCATTTCATTATAAGAACCATGAATCCAAATCAATTTCATATGCATGCATGAGCCATTTGAGAAGGAGACATTCTCATCATACCTTAGGGATTACCTTGCCATCCAATATTACAAATGAAACATAACATTGAAACAATATACTATGCATACCTTGTAGTGTTCAAATACCCGTGCATATTTCATTTGACATATGAAACTTGTAGCACTTTGTCATATTTTCATCAGGTGCCTCTTTACCTTTTCCAGCTCTAGCTTTACTCTCTTGCATCTCAAATGATCCTAAAGGAGAATCCTCTTATTACAACTCATCAAGGAGGTTAGAAACATCCACATAAACAAATATATATGCAGTAAGTATAAGTAATGATCAAAACAATAATTAGATCAGTAAGTCTAAACAAAGGTAAGGATATAGAGAAGCATCATAAATTAGAAATAACTTATCTTCAATGAGAGGTGATCCTTTCCCTCTTGAAACAACCTTCAAGATCCATCACTATCTATTGTTCATATGACAACGTTGCCTTCACTATTTCAATCAAATTTATGAACAACCAGGCCTACTAGAGTATATCCCATCTAGGTATTCATGAAATCTGTCACAAGTGCTTGAGCATCTTCATATTGATCATGCTAGGTTTCATATCTCATATCTTTCCCATCAACCAAGGTTTCTCTCAAACCATAACCTCATACCATCAAACCCTAATACACAAGTTGCCTAAGATTTTTCTTCAAACCCTAGAATTATTTTAGGTCTCCACCATCCTCTTCTTGCTTCCATCATTGGTGTCATCATAGTTGTGATATTCATGGTTTCTATTTAGCCCAAATATGATACCATGTTATTTTTTCATAGGTATATATTGTTCTTTTCTTTGATAATTGCATTTTTTCATTAACACATCAAGTTCACCCCATAATATCATAAAATTATTCAAATTTACATCATTATTCAACATCATATGCAACTATGTAGAAAGAAAAATATCGTCATAATCAATGCAACGAAACATAAAGGGAATGATAAAAGAAAAGCGTTCACACACAGAGACACTAGGATTGGTCAGAGACTAGGGAAAAACCCACTATGGGGAAATCCCTTGCAAATTATTCTTCTTATATTTTCCTCAAATGATTTAGAAAACGAGAGTACAATGATCCATATCTTCATCTATGCAGTTAACCAACAAAATAACTACAACAAATGAACCCAACAATGTATATGCTCAAAACTTTGGTTATGAAGACTGTAATGAACTTTCACTATCTGCACTCAACTGGCGAACCCTGCAGTCACTAGGAGAAATCTTCAGAAGACTGAAATTTCATATTTTAGATCCTAGTTGCATGGAGGAGGTGTCATGCAAGAGACTATAGCTTTCCCATTCGCTCCCATAAGCCTGGTATGCGAGCGACTGTAGTTTGATTTCAACTGCGGAAACCCTACAATGACAGTCGCTTGGATAAAGAGTTTTCTATGTGACTGGAAAGCTCCAATCACATTGATGAGCTTCTGTGCATGTGACTATAGACAAATCCTTCATGTTTTGTGCCTACGAGTGGGACCCAAAACCCTAAATCAAAGATACAAGCTTGAGACCCTGAAATTTCATAGAGAGAACTTGATCCTCCATGGATGAGCCTCAGACCTATGCGAGCCAAAATAAGATAAAAGAGTGTATCATCATTCTATCCAAATGAGATAGAGGGCACTTGTATTTATAGCCTTTAAAGATGGTCCACTTTTCTTTAGGTATGACCTTATAAAATATGCATATGTGGGATTTTCTTCGTAAGTACACTTTCCCTTATCCGATTTGAGTGATCTTGATGTCGATTTTGGTCCTTTCTAAAAGAGGGATTAAAGTCAATCATTATCTCCATTGGGTGAGCTATCCAAAGTCGAATTTGACTGCAGTTTAATATTTTAACATGGACATCTTAAATTATTTCTATATACTATCTACAAATTAGCTTCTGCTCATGGAATCATTGTCTCTTGCAAAATAATATCATCCACATAGTCAATAATGATAAAAATGCCACCTTTTTTAATATTTATATAAATATTTCTATTGGCATGCCTCTTTTGAAACCCTGCTATTGAAGATAACCATTCAATATAGAGTAGCTTTCCCTGGGATATTGTTCCAAGTCATACCATGCTTTCTTTAGTCTACATACCTTTGTCTTATATTCATTCAAATCCATTCGATTTCTCAACACAGATTACTTTGATTTCCCATTGAAGAATGCTGAATTTGCATCTATTTGATAGACCTTGAATTCTTTTAAAAAAGCAAAGGCTAGAAACATTTTGATAGCTTCCAGCTGAGATAATGGAGAAAATGTTTCATAAGAGTAAATGCCTTTAACCAGTGCATAACCTTTGCATACAAGTATTTCCTTATTCCTCACAATCTGTCCATCTTCATTGAGCTCATTTTTGTAAACCCATTTGGTTCCAATTACATTTTTACCTTTAGGTCTTAGAACACATTCCCAAGTATAATTATTTTCAATATGATCCTACTCCTCACTCATAGTCTTAATCCAATGCTCATCCATGCGGGATTGAGTATGCTTTTTGGACCCCATAAGAGATAAAAAGGATAGGTTTTTTTGAGATGATTCATTCACAAGTTTCTTTCTAGTTTGAAATCCTAAATTTTTGTCACCCAGAATTTTGTTTTCCGGATTATTGTTTTGTACATATATAGGAGTCTTTGTGTGCAAAGGCTCATCTTCCTCTCTTTGATCTTCTTCAAATTATTCATCTTCATGTTTATATGATGCTAATTCTTGGAAGATAGTAGGATGAGGATAATCTTGGTGAAGAAATTCATTATGAGGCAGTGTTTCATCTACTTTCACATCAATTCTTCGAATTACTTGTCGTGTTATTTTATTATAGCCCCTATACCCCTCGCTTTGATAAGCATATTTTAGGAAGTTTCCTTCATCGGATTTGGATTAAAATTTCCATAGTTTTTCTTCATTCACTTTGATGTAACATTTTCTTTAAAAAACTTTGAAATCCCTATATGTGAATGGTCTTAATTTCGATAGATCATAAGGAGTTTTAGTGTCGTTTTCCTTGATTTGAGCCTTGTTGAAGATATATACTATTGTTATTGGGTCCCTATAATACTAGTGATTACCCCATTACTATGGTAGTTGTACCCCTTATTAATATTGTTGTGCCCCTATTGCCCCCATATTGTTATTAATGTGCCCCATAGAATCTGTTATCATAAAATCATGTACTAAGGGCTGCTACCTATCAAGATTTCATGAAACTATTTCAAACCATGCTTTGGACTAAGGTTTAGCCTCCTTAGTCAGAGAGGGCTCTCTCACAGATTTTTGATATGCATTAAGGGAAAGAAAAGATGGCTAACTCTTTAAACAGTAGATGAAGTTTAAGC
>APFE030989995.1:184294-237882 GCA_000404065.3 Pinus taeda
AAAAAAAAACTACACACCTTTATTCACTTTGTAGGAGCTTGATATTGAATCTGATGTATCTATGTAATTTCGAATCATCCAGTTCTAAAATTTTGATATGTAGTAGCCCTCTGCATCCTCTTTCTAGTGCCACCAGTCTGATCCAAATTGGATTCTCCAAGAAAGAGTTATGCACAATATCCCAAGATGACCTGATTATAGACCTTTCCAGAAGAGAAAAATTGTATGAAGGGCCACGTGTCACTCTTTCAATATTTGGCACTGAAAAATATTACAAGAAAATATAGTCCGTCCTATTTCTGTACCTTCTTACAGAATTTCAATCAGATGCTCAAAGAGAAAGTTATGACGATTTTCCCCAGGTCACCTGTTTGGAATGTAATTCAGGAGATTACAAAAAGACTAACTTCCCCAGATCATATCTCCGCAACTATAGCGCGAAAAGCTCTGAAATTCAGACCTGAGGTTCAGTGCTATTTTATCTCGAATGGAATTTTTTTTTTTTCACTTCTGAAACATTGCAGAAAAAGTTATAGCAAAAATGCCACGATGACCTATTTGGAGCAGCAAAACCCTAGAATCCAAACCTCTGATACCAAATGTTATGAAACCAGCTCACAAAAAGATAGAAAAGAGAGGTCAATACCTTAGAATTCAGCCTCTTCGAGGGGGAAACCAACTTTACATTACACAAATGAACAATTCTTCGATGATTCAAATGACAAAACCTCCTTTCTATATATAGGAGTCTAAGGAGTCACAATATAACCCAACCGACCTAACAATAATAATATAAAGCCACAAAAATAACAATAAAGGGATTCTATGGGGCACAACAATAAAAATATGGGGACAATAGGGGCACAACAATATTAATAAGGGATACAACTACAATAGTAATGGGGTAATCACTAGTGTTATAGAGACCTAACAGAACAAAACCTTCCAAGTAAAACATCCAAGGTTGAAATCATACAGAGATGAGGTGAAATATAGACCATCTCTGCTTGATAATGTCAAATGCTGGAAAGTTTTTGAAGTAGATGATCAAATTAATAGCCTTTTGCAAGTCTTTGATGAATTTTCTGATATGCACTTTGACCAAGAAAAGAAACCTTTAACAGAAAGGCAAAAAGAGTCAATTTTCAGTGTTCTTAAATGGGATGTATTGAAGGAAAAGAAGGGAAACCATGATGCCTTATGGACAGGAGTGCTTGTCATTTATCAAGTTCAAATGAGCAATAGTTTCATTCTACACAATTTAGAGAGGGAAGATGTTTTAGATAACCCAGTCAAGGGGTTGTTCTTCAAACTTTATTTCAGTTAAGGCCTTAAAGCCTAGGTATTTTAAATATGTTTTTTCAAGTTTTTATTTCATGCTAAATAGACTCCATGCCCAATGAAACACTAGGAGGAAGATTTGATCTTGTTTTTAACAAGAAAGGCATTGTTTTGTACTTCTTGAAACCGCACAGGGAGGCTTTCATCCCCAGAAGGAGCTAGTGTTAGCCTTGTTAGAAAATGGCCCAAAAATGGATCCAAATATGCCCCAAAGTCTCCAAATTTGCTTAAAATAATGCCAATGGACCCAAATATGCTATTGAACTCTTCAAGATTTTTTTAAGATCATCCAAAGATCAAAACAAGTGCAAGAGGAGAGCCCTTGGAAGGGCGGAAATGCACTATGGGGAGGCTAAAACACTCTAAAACCATGAAAAAACCAAGTATCACAGGCTTAAACATTGAAAGCAAAGCAACCATCCAATCTGGCCAATCAATGGTCCAGATCTAGTTGGCGAATTGCATCGATGGTCACAATCAGCACAAGACACCCCCAATCAGCGATCTCCGATGATCGGATTGGCGGGTCGCATCGGTGGAGACAAAACGACGTAGATAGTATGGGCATTGCAGTTGCGATTGGCGATTAAACGTGGATTGTCGATCAAGCGTGCAGATTGACAACCCACATCGCATGGGCAAATCGCAATCAGGGAAACATTAAGGAGTGGCATCGACCCGATGAAACGAACTTGACAGAGTTCTAAATGATATTGCATAATATTTCAAGTCCGCGGGAAAGCCTTTTTCAATGCAATTTTGTGTATTTTCATTATATAACAAAATACAAAGGGAAGCTTGGTTTCGTGATATGCGATAAGACCCAGACCCGAAAGGGTCTAGGAAGGGAAATATATAATATTTGAAGTCCGCCAAAGGCCATTTTCAATGTATTTTCAGTGTTTTGTGTGTATCTCCAAATACAAAGGGAACCAAGGGACCAAGTTGTCTGTGATAGGTGAAAACGACCCAAAGGGCGGACCCAATAGGAAAACAATAATTATAAAACATTTAAAGGGGGAAAAAGGGCTTGAAGACCCATTCCACCACATAGCAGAGTCCGGGAGACAGATTGCTGAGAAACAGAGACTAGAAAGGGAATAAAAAGGGCTACAACATGCGTAGCTTGTCCAAAACAAACAAAAACATCATGGAGCAGACAACGCTCAGCCAAAAACAACAGATGCGATTGTAGGGCATCTTTGGCATGAGAGATCTCCCAGATAGTGCATAAAACTACCTGAGTGTGGTTACTCTTCTGTCAGAAGAAGGAACCTCCGAGCCATGCTTGCCTAGTTAGGTCATCAAAGTTGTTGAAGGGACATAGGGATCGATTAAGACCTCTCAAGCCTTAGAAGGATTGAGAACATTGTAAAGAGCTATAAATATCTAAAAGCAAAATGTAACAAGGGTTCAACTTTTGGAGACTATTGAGACTTTGCTACTCAAGCTTCTCATATTCATTCATTAGCAATATAAGCTTCTTTTTCTATTACATGTTCAATGTCCATTTTCTCTTATATTCTAAGCTTGCACTTGAACAGGTTTTTCATGTTTATTCTATATCTAATGCCAGATAACTGTCATCTTAGCTCTGCGTTGATAAATTAGATTTGAAAGCTTCTTTTATTGCCTGTAGCTAGCCATTCATTCAAACATTTTATATATGCATCTGTCAGTACAGTCAATATTCTCATTTAGCTAGCCATTCGTTTGTGTTTATATATGCATCTGCCGGTATAGTCAGTATTTTCCATCTGTTCATTGAATCTAAAAACTATTTCACATTAGTGGTCTAAATCCTTGTAAGTTGAGGGTGTTCATGCATGTCTTGAGTAAAAATAGAGTTGAAATGGTTATCTAGCTTGATCCAAACCATCATTCATTCCAATAGTTTAGAGAACAATATTGAAGATTATACGTTACCAGGCATTTCTGAGCTGCAACCTAGGAGAGCTTCTTGGAGCGATAATAGGGGGAAAATCCTTACCAACAAGAAGGGATTCCATAGTTTGGGTTTGTTCAAAGGCCCCAGATGTCATTTAATACACAATTTCTGTTCTTGGCCTCATTGGAACTGCCAGATGTTTCAAGACTCACCAATGATCCTATCCTTGATTCGCCTTACTAGCCTCTAGTTCTGACGAAAGTTCTGAGTGATTGCCCTAAATTTGAGGGAAAATCAAAGGAGGATCCACAAGCCCACATGATGACATATCACCCATGGTGCTCCTCCAATTCGTACATTGATGATTCTATCCACCTACGACTTTTTCAAAGGACTCTCGTAGGGGCTGCAGCGAAATGGTACATCAAATTGCCTTGAGGTACCTATAGTGACTTCAACACTCTCACTATGGCTTTCCTCAATGATTTCCAGTTTCCAGTTCAATATGAAAATGGAACCTACCTGCTTACGTCACTTAATTAAGACACTATGACCCACATCTTCGATCACATCCATGAATGGAGACCTCGGCATCGCTTGATTAAGTTTGAAATTGTTGATCGGTTGTTAATAGAATGGTTCACCAAATATTTTGTCAGCAAAATTTCTAAGGACATAGATATGGGTGGATGTGTTACTGAGGAGAAAACCATTGCTCATGCCCAGTATTTAGACCTTGTCTACTCGCAATCTAGCACATTGTATGAGATGTTACCCGATGCTCCAAGATCATCATCTGATTTGACAACATCGAATTCTCCGGATATGCCACCTATTGATGGAGTGATTGGTTCTGTGTCTCAGATCCCTATGAAATCTTCTTCCAAGCAGAAATTAGTCTCCAACACTGGTTCCAATGATCCCTCTCGAAATTCACTTGGTCCTGGTAAAACCTTTGAGGTTCATGCTATCTAGTCTACCACAATGGACAAATCCTAGAAAGGTAAAAATAAGGAAAAAGGCAAGACCAAAGATGATGCCCCGAAACATGGCCCTCGTAAGTTGTATGTTGGTGATTCTTCTCAAAAAAAGCCAAAGTATCCATGCCTCGTCTATGAGGAGGATCATTATACTAAAGATTATCCCCAACAATCTGAAGTTAGTCACTTGCTTAAAGGGACCCATGTTGTCTTAAAAGAACCCTTTCCACCCAAGTAGACCCAAATGGTAGACCAACCTTAGTATTTTGTTCCCTCAGGTTCCCAAGTGTTTATGATGAACTCGCCTATAAATGTGGCTACCAGATCTAAAGATTATCAAACCCTGATGACAGGGAAAGAGGAAGAAAGTACTCCTTCCTCCTTTATCCCGTCAACCTACGGTCCTCTCCATATAGAGCGACATAATCCTGATTCTGCTGTCTAACCACCCTCTTGGGGTGTACCGCGAAATTCCTCGTATAATCCAAATGCTCGAGCCACTCGACACTATAATATTGTTGAAGACTTTGCTCAAGCGCCATTAGCTATGTCTGCTCTCGAGGTCATTC
This sequence comes from Pinus taeda, assembly GCA_000404065.3. Classification (NCBI taxonomy): domain Eukaryota; kingdom Viridiplantae; phylum Streptophyta; class Pinopsida; order Pinales; family Pinaceae; genus Pinus; species Pinus taeda. The sequence goes on from APFE030989995.1 coordinate 189,073, forward strand.
AAAGTTGTCCCTCTCAGCGGAAATCATTACTGTCGGCCATCGAAGGTGTTGATCCATCTAATTCAAACCTTATTTTCTTTGATCTAGAAAACCATGTTCCATGCTTACCTCATCAAATTTCCTTTCTGATTCAAGTGATCATTAATGAAAAGATAATTCACAAGACCTTCATTGATCAAGGTGCTTCTACCTGCATCAAGTCTGTGTCTTGTTGGAAGTAAATCGGTTCTCCTACCCTGAACCAATCACCTAACACATTGGAAGCCTTTGATGGATGTGATTCTCGACCATTTGGTGTCCTTCCTAATCTTTCCATTACCTTGGAAGGCAAGATAGTTAATGTCGAAGTAGAAATTTTTGATGTGAATCTTAACTATAATCTTCTACTTGGGTGGATTTGGACCCATGCCATGTATGTTGTAGCCTCTTCTCTATTCTGTGTGCTCCATTTTCCTCATCAAGGGAAAATCATCACAGTCAACCAATTATATTTCTTTCCCTCTTCTTCCTCAGATGGAAATGTTCCTTATGTGAAGCATATTGGTGCTCCATATGAGAGTGTGAGGGCTAAACTTTTTAAAAATTCCACCTTGATGGGTATTTTTCCTCTCCCACCTCCACATCTTGCGTCAGTCAACATGATCTCGGTTAAGTTTGATCCTTGGGTCATTCCTCCTCCCGATTAGGTTGATGCATAGGGTGATGTCATGTCGTTAAGCCCTGCCGAGATTAATTATGTGGAGATATCTTCAGCATCAGCTTCGGTATCTAGTAATCACACTTCTCTAGGTACATCTCTCGATGCGTACTCTCAATCCCCTTGGCTTGGTTCTTCAGAACCTTCTAATCCCTTAATCAAGGCATTTCCTACTGATGAAAGTATCATAGGAATTATGTCTCTTGAGGAAGCACCTTGGAATGATACTCATCATCGTTCCTCGTTCCTACCTGTCTAGGTAGCCATGTATACCTATCTTGAGAAGTTCTCTTCTTGTTTCCATACCCAACCACTTCAGAGGCCTATCATGACTCATGAAGTTTGGTCAGAAGGGAACATGGGTAATATTACCCAAACAATGCCTATTGACATTTCTATTTAGCCTAGTGTCGTTGAAAACATTCATATTGGGGTAACTTTTTCTCTTGCTGAGATCAAGCTTTATACTCATCTTTTTCAAGAGTTTCAAGATGTTTTTACATGGTAGTATGAAGAAATATCCATCATTGACCCAAGTATAGTCGTGCATGAAATTCCAACTTATCCTAACACAAAGCCCGTTCGCCAACGACTTTGTCCTGTGCACCCTAGAAAAGCAACTTCCTTTAAGAGGGAATTTGAAAAGATTCTTAAAGCTGGATTTATTTATCCTGTTCCTTTGATAGAGTGGGTGTCCAATATTGTATTAGTGACATGATCATGCTTACATACATGTCTCTTTCAGATGGATGGTTGTGGCCATACCTTGGGTTTGATATGATCCTTCTTATAGGATGGTTGTGCCCATACCTTGGATCCATTTACATGATCTTCTTATGGATGGCTACGTCCATACCACGATTCATGTATCAGATATTTCAATGATGTATATGCATTTATGCTTTCTTACAGGTTTTCTGATGACGGTCTTCAGTTCCATGCATCTACTCGTAAGCATTTCACCCCTCACTCTTGTTCGACCTTCATGCTTTAGGGGGCATCTGTTACACAACATTTTGTCACTGTCCCTATACTCCTCATTTCTCGATCTTGGAGGACCTCTACAGTGACCCTCATGTACTTTCCTACCATGAAGAACATGTCCCTACATCCCTCTTCATCTGCAGAAAATTTCCCTCTTACATAATTTCCCAAGAATATTCCTTCAAGCTCAGTTTTCAAGGTCAACGCTAGCACTCAGTTTCCTCCCTGTACCAATTTGCAGAGTCTAACACTAGGCCTAGCACCAAACATTGCTGGTCAACCATTCATGATCCGCGCCAACCCTCTTTTGGAAAGTTTTTAAAAATGGAGTCAAAGCTTCCATGTCTAGAAGCTTCATGAACGAAAGTCTAGTAAATGGTTGAGCAAGGTAGAGTCGAGAGAGACTATTTGGGCTCCTTTCCCCTATTAAAATGGAAAAAACCAAAAGGATAAGGCTTCTCCCACTATAAGAAGATCCATTTCCCCTTTATCAAAGCTATATAAACTGCTCATTTTACAACCTCAACTAGCTAATGAAAGGGTTGGAAATCATCTACAAATATTGATAGCCATCTTGAGAACCTTAGCCTTCTAGTTTGTGTGTGAAGGGAGAATAAACTTATAGTGTTTGGTTTGGAGCAAAGGGAAACAGGCCTTGAACTTCGATTGTTTTGAGGGTGAATAATGAGATGCTTATAGTGGTGTTGGAACCCAGACATGCCAAAGGGAACCTGCAACGTCAAGGCTCTAGTTGTATTTTTCTTGGAAGTTTATATTAATACAACTAATGTTTTATTTCCTATATCAAGTGTAATATTCCATTTGATAGCTTAAAGCTCCTTGCCATTTTAAGTAGATTGAATTTGATTTTACGTTATCACATTTTGTGTTGTGTCCTACATGTTTGTTTCAAGTATTTGAACGAATGGAGCAAAAGGAAGTTGGAGCAAGGAAGCAAGATCACCATCAAGTGGATTAGTGCTATAATAGGTAGGCCCTCTTATTCGATTTTAATATAAGGAAATTTACGTTAGATTTTCCTGTTTGCAGCTAGACCCACTCTCCTGGGCTAGAGGGATCATCTCTATCTGCAGAGAGGATACTCCTACTCCATAGCGACCCTTGTCGTTGTTCGACTACCCTCATGACCGTTTGAATTCCACGAACTTTCAACTTTACACGAATCTTCGTATGACAAGTGGATCTCTTGGAATTCCACGTTAGATTACATTGATTGATAGTATGCCCCATAGTAGAGATGTGGACGACATGACTCATGACAAGACTCGACATGATAGAGTTGGTACATTCGTGTTGTTGCTGGTGTGCATGTCAAGCTGCAGTGCTTCTAGGTGATGGATGTCCTAATGGTGTGTCATAACATCACCTTGACATGGAAAAGTGCGCAGAGTCTTCGATGGTCATTAGGTCTGCTTGATGTGTCATTCTCATGTTGCTCCTTGCTTGCATGTTGGCATGCTTGACAGGTTTACCCATTCACAAAAAGTGCATGCTTGTCCATCCATCCATCCGTGAACACATCCCTGCATGTTCCTCTGTCTGTCTGACTGCGAAAATATCTTTGCATGATTTTCCGTTCACGAGCTCATATCTTTGCATTCATCATTTGCTAGTCCATTGGCAAACATGTCCTTCTGCATGTACTGCCTTTTTTCATCCCATTCATCATCACACCATGTTTGTTTGTGTACCTATATTTGCAGTCACTCAAGATGAAACAAAATCAAATCCATAAACACTATAGTCTACCATGATGCATGATCGTTTCAGATGTAGGTGACCGGGAGAGGAGACAAGGTTGTGAGGTATGAGATGGGATGGAGGCTTCGGGCACTGTTGGTGAAAATTATGTAGGAGTCATTGGGTGATGGAGACGAGAATTTGGATCAACAATGACTGTCTGCGGGGTTTGGCTCAGTTGGAGGGCAAAACTGCGGAGTTTTTTTGGAGGAGCAGTTCGAGCTGCGGGAAGGCATGGTAAACAAAATTTTCTTAATTTATGGAAGGAGCAGGCAGCAAGATCCCGGCAGCCAAAACTGCATAATTCCTAGAGGGAATTAGTAGTCAGCTGCTGGGACATTGAGCAAAACTGCGCAATTCTTGGAGGGAACTGGCAATCTTCTGTTGGAGATTAGCAACAAAAACTGCACAATTCATTAAGGGAACTGGCAGTGGGTTGCTAGGAGCTACTGGTGGGGAAAACTACATTGGTATTGGGAGGATGGTCTACTGATAAACTCTATGCAGTTTCTGAGCTAAGCGAACTATTAGGCAGTAGAAGGCTTTCTCATGAAAACAACGTAGTTTTCCAGGTGAGCAGGTGGTCGACTAATTGGAGGGATGGCTGGAAAAACTGCACAATTTTCTAAGAGAGACATGGATGGGCACTGGATGTTTGTTTGGCTTGTATATGCATTTTTATTTGTCAGCGGAGTAGCAAAGGTCTATTTCCTCTACGCAATTTTTGAGGGGAATTAGTCCTAGGGTGACTGATTTGCTTGCAGGCATCACAACTTGAAATGGCTTGGTTGGTGCTTCTGCACTGTTCTTGGTGACTGTCGATTGAATCGATGGCAGGGTGAAGGTCTAGATGTTAGAGGGGAATCTAGTCATTAGAACTACATCAAAAAGACTAATTGTGTGAACGAGTGAGGAGGTGCATACGTGATCTTGCAAACACACACTTACATGACTTGAGGATGAGATGACTCAAACCATCTAGACACACATGCTCAACATGATTTACCGACGGTGTGAGCAACAAGCACGACGCTTATTATTGATCTTTGGATGACTGCGATGATGCTTGCGCCAGAGTGTATGTGACTCGATGTGTGAGTGCGACGGATGTTTACATAGTGAATACAATATGTACAGATGAAGTGAAGACCTTGTGTATGATCAAAACATGGTCACAAGCATGACATCAACATCTACATGCAAAAGTTGTCGGTGGAATGAACAAACAAGGTGGGTGCGAAGACTCACACGAGCTCACAGAATGAAGCTGAGTGTGTGTAGTCATCAAGTAAAACTCTCAAATGAGGCTCTGAAATTAGATCCAGGCCAAAATTTTGGAGGGTGTTGTACCCACTACAACACTTGGCGGCACACTAGTAGAAATCCAGCTTCTCATTTTTTTGTTCAATGTCATCATAGGGCCTTGGTCTTTCGGGGAGTATTAAATCACTGTGTGGGTTAATTTAGATTCCACACTTACCCCATGGACATACATGGTTCACCTTTTTCCAACTCAGTCTAACACAATCAAAAGTTCATCTTAATCACAGTGTTTCAGAATCAGAAGGGTAGTTTAGCTCGCGAGTTGGATATTTTCAGAGTGTAAGTTTTCATCTCTGGTGTTGCTCCACTACCAGCAGGCATGGACAATACCCCGATGGAGTCACGTAGGAACACATGCATTTCTCCTCTGTCGACGAGCCTGGTCAGTACCCTGGTGGAGTTGCATGCTTCACCTCTCTGTGAAGGAAGCCTTTCTCTTCTTTCACCTTTGTATTTTCTAAGAGGACTGTGTGTAGGCACTTATTTATTTTTGGAGCAGAAGAGGGATCCCGACTTATTGAGAGAAGAAGAGGTTTTTCCTTTAGAGAATCATGTGAGACCTCTAACATAGGTTTGCTCATTTAGATTTTTCCCTTCTTCATTTCTACTAGTTGGATGAGCTTGAACACACATAGCAATAGACTGAGTACAGGCATGGGGCTTCCCAGTGTGGACCAAAACTTCCCTTGCAGATGAATCATATTTTCCATCAAGACTTCATCAGCTAAAGGTTATAACCAATCACAAAGAAGATGGATGTGAGAGTGGCCAAGTGCTATAGTGTCACAAATCTCTTCTTATCTCAGCCACATACTCATTCAAAAGGAAAGACACAATAGATGGAAAAACTTATTTCTGGAAACAAAAATAGTAAGGTATTAAGCAACTCAAACAAATGAAAAAAAAAAGTAAGCGAAAAAACAAAATGAAAACAAAGAAATTAAGAAAGGAAAACAAAATGAAAACAAAAAGTAGCAAGAAGACGATGTACAAGGCACGGGGCACAGACCAACCTACTGGAAGTAGTGCTTGAGATCTTGGCCCTTGATGGGAAGGTTGTTGATCCTCCTGTCAAGTGACTATCAATGGTATGTGTGTGGGCCAAGCTTCTCATGAACTGTGTACGCACCAATCCATAGGGACTAAAAATTCATATGCTTGCCTTTGTCTTCATGGGATTTATCCCATTTCAAAACCAAGTCACCAACATCAAAGTTAGATTTCCCTGCAGACTTCTTATCAAACCATATATTGATACAGTTCTGGTATAGTGTAAATTTTTATTTTTCTTTCATCCTTTCTTCCTAAAGCTTTTGGAGTGTATCCATCCTACATTGAACTAGCTGGCAAGGCTTGCGTTGAGATTCTTAAGATAGCTGAAGTGCAAGAAAGTAGATATTAGGTGGAAGGATGGCTTCTTTACCATAGACCAGGAAGTATGGTGAGGTATTCAAAAAGGGTTTGGGTGCTACGTGATCAACCCATAGTGAATTCATCAGGGTAGTATGCCAGTTGTGCTGCTTAGAGAAAACTGTCTTTTCTATTATGCGGATGAGTTTTTTATTTGTGGATTCTGCTAGACCATTTCCTTGTGGGTAGTAGTTAGATGAGTGCTTCAACAAAATACCATTTTGTAATGCTAAATCATAAAGTTTCAAATATGAAAAGTACGTTGCATTATAAAAAACTAGTGATACGGGAATTCTGAAGCATGAGATGATGTTCTATTGGAGGAAGATGATGACCTCCTGGTCATTCACTTATTTGAGAAGAACTGCTTTAGTCCACCGTGTGGAATAATTAGTTGTTGTTATAATGTAGTGGTGTTGTTTTGACGAATGTGGGAGAATCTCCCCAATGATATCTAGGCCCCATTGTTGGAACAATTTAGTCACTGCAACAGGGTGCAGTGGGGTTGTTGACCTTCATATTCTGTTGGTGTATCATTGATAGTTTGGGCACTTGCAGGCATCAACATGTGCATCCTTGAATAAAGTGGGCCAGTAGAAACCAGCTTGCATAAATTTGTGTGTAGTGATGTTCCCTGTAAAGTGACCCCTGACAGGTACATCATGCAGATCTTGTAACACCTTTGATTCATGTTCCTCCAAGCACCTGAGAAAAACTATGTTGTTGTGCTTCCTGTAAAGAACTCCGTGCACTGACTGATATTCTAAAGTTTTGAGACATAATGCCCTCTTCTATCTGATGGAAAAGTGAGAGGGTACAGTGTCATGCTCAAGGTATTGGTGCACATCTGCGTACCAAGATGTTTTGTCTTTAGTGGGTGTTGCTTGCCTTATGTCATACATCTCAACTTCCTACTCCTAGCCGGTGAGCTCTTCTTTACTCTCCAGTGCGTGTACTACTTCAACTCCAAGTCTATAGAGCTCATGTCCTTTGATCATATGAATTGGCTTGATTTCAAGATCATACTCTTACAAGCCTATCATCTAGTTCGCACGTCGTTTTCCTAGTTCTTGTTGTATGAGTAGTGTGCAAACTGTTGGGTGAGGGACATAGACTATGCAGTGGTTCTTCAACAAGTAGGGCCTAGAGTGTTTCACTGCCTTGTAAACTACATATTCTTGTTTGTTAATGGTGGGGAAATTAAGTTCTAGTCCATGTATGCTTGCGCTCATGAAGGATATGGGACGTTCATCATTCATCTCGTCCTTCTGAGTGAGTACTGCAGTGAGCGAATTATCAGAGGCGAAGGTGTATAGCAGGAAATCCTTCTTGAATTCTAGGCTATAGAGTGCATGAACTTCTACGATAGCCTACTTGATACGGGTGAATGCATACTTTTCCCTCTTTCCCCAGATGTAGACTATATCTTTCTTGATCATGTATTGCATGGGCTTGACTATTTGCGCATAATCTAATATGAACTTCCAAAGGAATTTTATCTTTCCCAAGAAGGACTACAGGGCTTTCTTGTTGGATGGGTGAGGGATATGTGTAATAGTCTACATCCAGTTCAGATCCACCTTGATCGTGATTTTGGCAACAATGTGTCTGAGAAGGTTCCCCTCAGACATTGCCAATACGCTCTTCTTGGGATTCAACGAAATCCTGTATTTCCAGCATTCCTAAGAAATTTTCTTCAGATGGAATATGTGGTCCTCACTTCTTCTCAAGAACACAATCACATCAACGAGGTAGATCATTATGATCTATCCGATAAGTCCACAAAAAGTGATTTCCATGGCGGCCTAAAAGGTTATGCATGCATTAACAATCCCAAATGAAATTTGTCTGTAAGCGAACATACCCCACTTGGTATAGAAGGTAGTCTTAAGACTGTCAGTTTCTGCTACTAGAACCTGATTGTATCCTGAAAAGTCGTCAAGTAAGGAAAAAAATTTGTGCCCCAAATACTGTTTGTAGAATGTGGTCCATAGACATCACGGGGTAGTTGTCTTTGTTCAAGGTGTGGTTCACATTCTGGAAATCAACACACAAGTGGATTTACCTAGACTTCTTATGTACTTGAACAAGGTTTGAAAGCCACGTGGAATGAAAAAATTTGTATATCATCCTTGCATCCAACAACTTGGTAAGCTCTTTATGTATGAGGGGTTCAAGTGACAGGTGTACTTTCCTTAGCTTCTACTGATATGGCTTGATCCCTTCTTTGATCAGAATGATGTGTTGGATTATCTATGTGTCATAAGTTTTTAGATCATCATATGTCCATGCAAACACATCTCAATAATGTTTGAACAAGCATACAAAGGCTTTCCGCTCTTGCCGTGTGCAACATGTGCTAAGATTGACAAACTTTAGATTTTGTTCTATTCCCAAGTTGATCAGTTCATGCATCACGGTGGAGCTGTGGGTTTTGTTGTTCCTCGACCCCTGAAAATTTTCTTGCAAGTCATGAATATTTTCCAAAGATGCCACACCGTTCGTGATAAGGTGGCCTTTCCTATTACCAACTTTTTCTTGTAGAGAGCGCTCATGCTCGTCATCATCTATCGCTACATCTTTGAAGACGTTAGTGTTGGCCATGAAATGAAGTATCTGTTGATCATCATTAAACACACATAAGTTAGTTATGTTATCCAGGATAGATGGTTTGTAAAAAATTTCAATAGTAAATCTATCCCTAATCGGCTACATTCTAGAAGCTTCATTTGCCAGAGCATTGGCAATTGCATTACATGTACGTCGCACAACAATGATTTTAAATTCTTGGAAGTTAGAGATTAGTTTCCATGCACCTCTTGCTGGTAACTTTTGAGATGCGGTGAAAACAATGAATGGTGTTACATACCTGGCATACCACTATCTCTGAATCACCTACCACTTTGAGCATGACCACATTGAGGATGATGGATTTCTGCAAGCCCAACATAAGTGCTTCATACTCGGCAATGTTGTTCATGCACTCAAACTCCAAGTAACTTGAATCTAGATGCTTCCTATTGTATGGGTCAATCAAGAAACACCTGGCTCCTAAGTTGTCCTGTGTCTTTGACCCGTCAAAGTACATGGTCCACAACTTGTCTATACATGGATTGTTTGACGCGCTTGTACTAATGCTCCTACTGTTACTACTACTATTGGTACAATGTATTGTACATGTTTCATTACCATTAGTTGGGCAAGGAAGGAGTCCCAACTGCGTGTTTGGTGGGGGTGGAGTTGGCCGTGCAGGATAACACCCCAAAGTTGTTTTTAGGAGCTAGTTTCCAAACATGAGTTCTACGAAGGACAACGATTCATTCTCACTATTGAGGGGAGTAATATTGTGCTTCATATACCTCACAGATACCACCTGGATTTGATTTCTTTTGCCCTTGTACGAAAGCCTCATGTGCAACTAGTTTGTAGCAAAATATCTATTTAGCTTGCTGGATTAGTCTCTGTTGAGTAGTAGACCGTATGCTTCTAGTATGTCCACAACAACTATGTTGATGCATTGGTGGACTCAACTATCATGAGATAGTCAGATGATCACATTTCAGAGTTCACAAATGGTTGGTATAGGTGTTCGATCAAGTTGGATACTTCACACATATTTCTCATTCCATTGTGCATTGATCTTCTTAGCAATGGAGAGTGGCGTGACGTTGGCTTCCGTGCCAGAATCAACCAAGAAGTTGTGAACATTACAGTTGAAAAATTCAAATAAGAGCAGGAATGGAGGGAAACCTAAGTTTTATTCTTCCATCCAGAGTGTGTTTAGCATAGTGTAAAGTGATCCAAGAGGTGTGCTGGCTCCCTTTATTGTAGAGGTTACGCTGTCTGTTGCTGTTTGTCCCAATGCACACAACAGGATGTCTCGCTGACTCTAGATCTTCTCTAACTCAAAAAAAACTAATGTTTGCGTGAGTTTTCTTCATGTCATCTACAATGTTGTAGTCTAGAGATGGTAGACTCATTGAGGTGTCCAGGGTAAGACTGATGTTTTTGTTGTCCGACGGAGTGTTCTACAATTTGTTGCTCATAGACGTACTCTTGTCCGTTGTTGCCTTTCCAGACTTGTTAAGTGTTTTCTACTTTGGGGTGGCTAGTGGATCAACCTTCCTCAACAACAGTCTCATATTTTCTTGTGCTTCCCCAAGTGTAAGGGGAGCCTCTTTACTCCTAAGATTGTAACGTCATTTTGCTTTGGGGGCTGTTTCTTGATGTTTTCCTTCAACACTGCTTGCATACATTGATACATGTTCACTACATGCCAAGAACTTGATGCTTCATTAGATGCAACATCTTCGTCATTATCTCTATCTTTTGGTTGCTCCTACATGTTGTTTTCCACTTCAAATATATGACTACATACAGAGCTTGTGACTCACTTCTAGTCTGAACAAGAGTTCACGGAGTGATGTTCTTCGTGGAATGAATAGAACTCATATTTTGTGCACTAATCAAGGTGGAACATAAAGCTCTACATAGTTTTTGGAGTGTACCGATTGTTGCCTGATGAACTGCTTCCTTTTCTTTGTCTAAGCGGATGGCTTCTTGCAGATGTGTCTGTTTTCCACTGTTTAAGCTTGGACACTTCTTTTGTCAAGTTCTTAACAAGGCGAGTGAGGGTTTCAATTTCATTTGTTTCCATGTCTCCTCCTTTACTTTCCATCGCTTGGGATTTTCTGCTCTCGTATTTGGAGTCCTTTGTTGGTTCATCATCCTTGATGACTCCAATCATGAAAAGGTCTTTCTCAACAATAATATCCTCTTTGCATTTTTCCAATAAAGTTGGTTTCGCAACTCACTTAACAAACTGCGCAATGCTGGTCGGTAGTGCGAATGTGTAGTAATCAACAGTGATGGATTCATGTGGTTTGGTGTTCATTGCAAATTTATTCAATATGCGTGAACCTCTAAATGAAATATTTTACCTTTTCTTTCCCCTCCATCTTCAGGCTTCCCAATTCTTTGAGTAACATGGCTGGGGTCTTGTCATCAGCGAACTTTTCAAGAAACATGCATTTGAATGCACCCTAGTTCTATATGGATTTTGGTGGAAGGTGTGATACCATGTGGTTACGCAACTTCCCAAGGTACATGGAAACAATATACATGCTAATTCATCATACTGTACCTCAAGTGTCTGCAGTTGCAGATATAAGTTGTCCAAATGGTCTTCTACCTTCACAGTGCTGTCAGGGTTGAACTTGATGTTCATTCTCTCTGCTCACTTTGACATCTTGTTTAAAACACCTGGGAGAGTGTTATAGACATATTTGGGCACTGCAAACCCAATCATATATGTCCATAAACCAAGGGTTTCTAAGTCCCTAAAAGTGTTGTTTTATACCCTAACAGAACAAGGTCAGCTGATTACATCATCTCCCAGAAGTTCTCTATAGACAACTGCTCAGAACTAGTCAAAACTAGACCATACAGACTGCTCAGTGCTAAGGGTGCGATGCGTCTCACCCGCCACATGCAAAAAGTGTGATGCATACTGAAAATCCCTTTTGTAGGGTGCGATGGAAGAGAGTAGACAAATGGTAGAGACAATTTGCAAGGTGGATGATCATGGCATCTTCCAGAAACTTCTTCCATGACACTTGCCTCTCTGAATTTGCCGAGGGATGAGTAAGAGATCATGAATCTCCAAGTGGAACCAAGAACTATCAGAGAGAGGATAGTAATCAAAATCCTAGACGCTGACTCACCCCCTGCAAACATCTATATATGGATCCCTCATCCTAGAGATCCAAAGGCTGGAATTTTGTATCTTGTAAGGAAGTGTTGTTGGTTTCCTGGTGGAACATCATAGTGTTGGGTGATCTAAGCTTTTCATGAGGTGAAGAAGGGCTTTTATGTTGGGAGGATGATGTTGGGTCAGATCAATGGGTTGTAATCCTCTCTTCTATTCTTTCTATCAATAAAGCTATTCGGGTTTTCCTCCACATTCCTGTATGTTTGATGATATATGCATTTGTGTGATCAATATATGTCTGTTCCTATATTTTTTATGATTGTAGATCCCAGTACTTTGAAGGTATTATGTTGCTTTGACTTTACAGGTACTCTTTGAAGTGGGGTAAGCAAGGAAGGAGTGGCAAAGATCTGCCAGAGGGGAGAAGGAACAAGCAAGGAACCAAGCGAAAGATTGAGGTCGGTATTCTTTGCTCCTCTCCTATCTACTTCTCATAAAGGAAAACGAAAGTAACTTTAGTTTGTTTGTTTCCAAGATAGCTACCCGTCTTAGTGGGACTAGCAGCTCTGCATGGACACTAGATTTCCTGATAACAAAATGGCAACTCAACTGGGGAGTGAATAGCTTGTTTGCCTGTCTATATGTGTTTGCTTTATAAACTACAGATGGAGCTTGAAGTTAAGCCAGCTAGCCTTCGAACTGCATTTTCTATGCAAGTGCAAAGTAGATCAATGTTGCTACAGTCTATCTCTGGTTTTTGTTTATAAATTGAATGATTGATTTGCAAACATCCTAATTGCCCTGGTGGTGGCTCAAATAACCTCATTAGATCAGCCCCTATGATTAGCCTTTAGTGACTATCATTAGCTCGGCATAATCCCTGAACTAAGCTGCAAAATGTGACCAAAAACCAAGTTGAAGTCTCGTCCCTGGACCATCACACCTTCTCCTCTTGGCAATCTGGATGCATCGCACCTCCCATGTGTAGTAGGTGAGATGAATCCCTGTTTCCCTGTGTTACAGGTGCGATGATAAAATAAGACTGTTTCTGCCTCCAGATTTTGGTTTTTCTTCACTCTCTTAAGCTTTATTCAGGAGTTTTGCTGTCAGTGATTAGTATACCACTATGGAAACTCCCTTCCTTTGCATTATTCAGCCTTCATTGTACAAAGAATTGTGAATGTTTTTATGTATTATTCGCCATTTACATTTCTCCTTTACAAAGAAGTAGCTTAGTCGAACTGTCTTCTTTTGATTTGGAAGTGTCGCAAGTGTCGTTTTCAGTCAAAGAAAAGGATCCTACTATTATTTATGGTCGATTACACTGTTACTCTTATATTTGATTTGAATTAATAGTTTTTCAAGTGTCGAAAGCAATTTTCAATTCAAAATCACAAAGTGTCGTCATTATCTTCCTTTCATCTTTTGAAGATAAAATTGTTAGTACTGTCACTTTGAAAATATAATTAAAATTTGTACTTAGAATTCTTTTTGTCATTCACACATTAAGAAGCGGAAAACAAATACATGCATGTGCATTTGCATTTATACTACTTGTTGATTTTGATTTAGGACAGTGCATCTAGTGTGTGCTCACTGCTCTATGTTGAAATAATCCCGCTTCTCTTTCCTTAGTAGCCAGGATTTTCATTACAAAAGGAAGAATAAACAATTGTTTATCATCTTAGATTGCATTTTAGGAATTGTATATCTACATCATGCAGTAAAAGTTAAAGGAAAACTTCTTGAGAAAGATCAAGTGTAAAATAAATTCAATGAACATAAAAACACTTTGGAACCTAACGCACAACATTTAGAAGTCTAGGCTAGAGACTTATTCTAGTGTCGTAAAGCCTGGTAACTATCGCTTTCATCGTAGGTTGGGTGATTCCTCCTCTTTGAGGCGACAAGTGCTAGTGAGGACTTGTGCTCCCACATACCGTCGAGTATATATTACGAGACCACAATAGGCTATATCCTTTATCCTTAGGAAGCTGTGTCTGCCGCTCTATCGATCGCAATGCACTGAACACAACATTCAGGAAGATTGACTGCCGTACCATAAAAATTATTCTGCAGTTTTGTGATTGGTTTGGTAATTCCTCTATTTAGATTTCCAGAGTAGTATCTTTTGTTCCTTTTCAGACTCCTTAAAGGAAAAGTTCCATCTGAGCACTTGTCACTTCAGGCTCATTAAAAATCGAAGGCGACTAGAGTCATCTTTAGCTTTTACTCGACTCTTAAAGATTGAAAAAGCAAGTTGTGTCAAAGCGTCATAAAATTTATTTTAATCAGAATAACGTCACTGTTCCCTCGTTGGTCTTAGGTTGATAAAATGGAGTCCACCAACCAAGGATTTCCCCTTGGGGGAAATCCTAGTCCTTTCTCCTCTTGGGGAGATGTTGGTGCACCTCATATGGCCACATTGTTCCCTTCCAGGACTGACAATCGGCTTGCCAATATGGCTCTTTCTCGACCTCTGTCGTTCAAAGCACCGTGATTCCTGAACAATCAAGTTAGCAACTAGATGATACTAGGGTTATCCCCCAACCTTCCACTTCGTTCGTTTCTCCCCTCCCTCCTTCTCTTTGCTTTGGTGAAGCTAAAAACCAAGTAATTGGGGAAGAAGAAGAAAGGGAAGGAAAAGGAGAAGAGAAGAAGGAGCCAAAGGCAAAAAGGGGAAACCATGCATCATCTAGCGAAAATCCACACACTGCACCGTCCAAACCTAAATCTCCATGTGTCATTTGCAAAGGAGACCACTATCATCGAGATTGTCCTTGCATCCCTCAGATCTTAAGGGAATGGTCTCCTCATTTGCACAATCCGGTGTCGTCAACCTCTGACGATCATGTTGAGAGTACACCATCAACTAGTGAAAACGAAGTCCCTGGACAGAAAGGAAGATGTAAATTTCCTTGTAAACTGTGTGAAGGTGATCATGCCGTCCACCGTTGTCCCTTCCTGGATGAAGCTAAAAGAGTCTTGGATAACTGTCCTGCTTCATCGCTACGGTTTCCTCTTGGATACAAAAAAATCTTTCCAATTCCATCGCTAGTTGAAAATCTGATTGACACACCTTTGTTGTTAGTCGAAGCATCTATCATTGAAGATAAACCCTCTGAGTCCACATTGGACCAAAGTCATCGGGTCGAGATGGCAGTCGACCCAGTCTTGTCTTAAAAAGGTCCATCTTTAGATGATACAGTCACCGAAGAGAATGAGAAAAACACCATTCAAATTCTTTTCGTAAACACAGACTCCGATGAACATGGGTGCAATCTACCCATTCCTTTACCGTAGGAAGGAAGTTCGTCAGAGTCATATCCGGCCGTTTATTCGGTCCCACCTCCGAGAAAACTAGTCATTTCCTTCGACTGGAATCTACTAGGCAGACCCTGTCTACCATCTAATGTACCATTCCGAATCATTGTAAAAGCTTACAGAATGGTCATGGTCGGTACTATCATAGATGACAAGGGACTTCAATGAGTATCCTTTCGTCAATTGCTTGGAAAGTGATTGGTTTGCCATCGCTTCTGCCTGAGATACGAAATCTGACAGGCTTCAACAAAGGAACTAGTCGACCGTTAGGGATCCTTCCAAATTTGCCTATAACTTTGAGAGGGAAAATCATTTATCTGAACGTAATGGTAGTCCAAGGACCTCTAGATTAAAATCTACTCCTTGGGCGTGACTACATTTATAGCATGGGAGCCATTGTCTCCTCACTCTTTCGAGTAATGTGCTTTCTGCATGAAGGCAGAGTGGTCCAGCTCATAGACCAGCTTTCATTCCCTGGCTCACACATAGCTAATAGTCAAATGCCATCCCTACCTGGTATTTTCACACAAGGAATGTCTCATCAATCTCTAGTCCGTCCACCTGATGAGCGCGAGTAATTCGATGATTATGACTGAAACCCAAGGGGCATGCACCTTGGCCTGCTTCGGTAGGAAAACCTTGGGTATAGGGTAGGTTTCCGCGGAGGATATATGACTAGTCTGACACACCCGTCCATTTAGGAAAATGGGATTAGACCAGAATAAGATTCCCTCGTCAAAGTTATGTTAGTGGAGGCAGCTGTGCCATTCGCCTTTGTCTATTTCGATAGACATCACCAAGGAAGTGTTTTGTCTACAAATGCGGATGGGGCAATCTTGTAAATGCGAGAACTTTCATATCGTAACCTGGAAAATCTACTTCACTATACCTGGGGGCATGCAAACCTTTTGTACGTAAGTGAAAAGCGACCAGCGTAATGCTAACTCCATAGTTTCGCCGACTTCAACTGCTTAAGTCAGGTGAGTGGTCGGATAGACCGTTCACCTTTGCAGGGGCCAAATGGTGCCGCAAAGTAAAGGAAGAATTTTCCTACCTAACCTTAGTAGTTAATTAACCCTTAGGACAATAGTTGGTCATTCCTAGCATGCATGCGAAAGGCAATGGAGCAAAGTTTCGAATGGTGCAAGCTCCCTAAAAATTGAACCTATCGATGAGAGACATCCTTATTACACGACTGGCACAAGCAGTTTTATGCAAAGTTCAAGCTCGTTAAAAATTAAATCTAAGCAATGAGCATATGTTTCACCATAGTTTAATCTCATTAAGAAATGAACCAATCTCCAGTAAATAACCATTGTGAATGCATTATCATCAGCTTTTGAGCCCTGGTCATGTTCTTACCATCACCTCCACTCTGTTTTAGCCGATCGTACACCTCCATTTGATTGTTTACCCTTTTGAGGAACAACTACGACGAGTGATTCTGTTAGCCATCCTCGTAACACTGCCATTATTGGAAAATTCTGAACCTTACCTGGAACCAGTTGCTACCCGAAAATATCACTTGTTCCTAAAAAACGAGTCTCCTTTAAGCTCTTTTCATCTGACTCGTAAAATATGAAAAGATTGCCAAGGAATTGGCCTCTCCAGCTTGTTAAAGCTATCGGAAGTGCTATCCCTCCTTTAGATTTTAATATTTTTGGACCTGAGGGATTATTACACAAAAAGATTGAGCGCTTGTCTTTTTTGACTCGTTAAAACTATCGAAAATTCATCCCTTTCGTATTATTTTATACTTTTTTCGGACTTAAGGGATTATATGATGAAAAAGGATTACTGGAGTTTCCTTTCTGTCCCTCTTTAGACTCTCTAAAATTGAAAAAGGACTGAGTTGTCTTTATCATTAAACTCTTTAAAACCAATAGTGATAAACTTTTCCATGCAGACAAGAATGAGTTTCATTGTTGCTATGCTCATTAAAACATAGCGACGGGTTTGCCCGAAGGGAAAATTATAGAACAAGCATATGTTATCCTCCTCAAGCTTGAAAAAAATAAAGAGGTACTGATCAGTAATGACTGGGGAAAATTTGGGAAGAAAACTTGAAGAAACTTTATTGGTAGCAAGTCACTCTTGAACATGACACTTTCACTCCATCACCATGATTGAGTCGGGTTGGGTTATTCCATTCACCGGTCATATTACCATTGGTCCACCATAGCATCCATTTTTGGGGTTAATGCTACCAATCCATTTTAGTGTCACCGATATGTTCAAGAGAAGTCTCTCAGATAATTCACCAACCCAACTTGTGTCTCACCCGCTGCAATACCTTCACCCTTCATTCTTTCATGACCACCACCCTGAACCCTGTATCATCAGATCATTTTCACCTCCACAAAATCATTCGCTTCGTTCTGTGTCGTAGATGTGGGATTAATTAAGGCCCTTCTACGGTGGGTCACTTCTTGTCGACAATAGCTCATTATCCAAGAATTTGACCTAGGAACAACCCTTTGACTACTTTGAAGCTTGCATGCCTCAATGGCAAGTTTCTCACTTCCGGCGACAGGTTTACAACAATGGCTTTCGACCAAAAGATTTTGCATGGTGTTCGACACCAAGTCTCATTTTCACACCATGTGAATTGTACTGTCATACCTTGAGGGTCATCATCATTACTGGTGATTCCTCTCGTGCCTGTTAACAACTTACATCATTGGCTGGTAATCAGGCGATGTCTTTCCATGTTCAACTCCAGAACATCTTTTCACATGGATCGACTTGTACTTCGGGCAAAGATTGAACGAGTTTGAAGACCCTGGATCTAGTTTCGTCCATCTGGGTTGCGATATATTCGAGAAAATAAAGACATCAAATGTACATCATTACTGCACAGATGATCATCCAAATCAAAGGATGATGGCTCTATCAGAATCATCAGCCTGCCACACAAGCGGTTGTCTGTCCTATGTACATGAAAATGAATTTATAAATCTGAGCATGGGAATGCCTGCCTCAGCTAGATCATGAAAATATTATGAAGATAATGTATTGTATTATATCTTATTACAGGTCGCCTTCCAGTTCAAAAAACCTCGGATCCTCATGATAAAGCATTTCACTCGACATCAAAAGATTTACGACCTCATGCTTTAGGGGGCAACTGTTATAGACATATTTGGGCACTTCAATCCCAATCATATATGTCCATAAACCAAGGGCTTCTAAGTCCCTAAAATTGTTGTTTTATACCCTAAAGGAACAAGGTCAGTTGATTACATCATCTCCCAGAAGTTCTCCATAGACAACTGCTCAGAACTGGTCAAAACTAGACCATACAGACTGCTTAGTGCTAAGGGTGTGATGCATCTCACCCGCCACATGCAAAAAGTGTGATGCATACTGAAAAGCCCTTCTGTAGGGTGCGATGGGCGAGAGTAGACAAATGGCAGAGACAGTTTGCAAGGTGGATGATCATGGAATCTTCCAAAAACTTCTCCTATGACACTTACCTCTCTGAATTCGCCCAGGGATGAGTAAGAGATCATGAATCTCCAAGTGGAGCCAAGAACTATCAGAGAGAGGACACTAATCAAAATCCCAAAAGCTGACTCACCCCCCTGTAAACATCTATATATGGATCCCTCATCCTAGAGATCCAAAGGCTGGAATTTTGTATCTTGTAAGGAAGTGCTATTGGTTTCCTGGTGGAACATCATAGTGTTGGGTGATCTAGCTTTTCATGAGGTGAAGAAGGGCTTTCATGCTGGGAGGATGATGCTAGGTCAGATCAATGGGTTGTAGTCCTCTCTTCTATTCTTTCTATCAATAAAGCTATTCGAGTTTTCCTCCACATTCTTGTATGTTTGATGATATATGCATTTGTGTGGTCAATATATATCTGGTCCTATATTGTTTATGATTGTAGATTCCAGTACTTTGAAGGTATTATGCTACTTTGACTTTACAAGTACTCTTTGAAGCGGGGTAAGTAAGGAAGGAGCGACAAAGATTTGTTAGAGGGGAGAAGGAACACACAAGGAACCAAGCGAAAGATTGAGGTTGGTATTCTTTGCTCCTCTCCTATCTACTTCTCATAAAGGAAAACAAAAGTAACTTTAGTTTGTTTTTTTCTAAGATAGCTACACATCTTAGTGGGACTAGCAGCTCTGCATGGACACTAGATTTCCCGATAACAGAGAGCCAATGGTCCTTGAGTCATTCATTCCATATTTTGGTCCTCCATCTCTTCTTCTTCTTCGTCCTCCTCTTCTCCTTTAGATTCTAATGGTTCCGGCTCTGAGTTTGTTGGTTCGTCTCCACCTCTGCCTCCTCTACTACATTCCCCTCCACCTCCTGTATCAGAGCTTGATCCCAAGATGACAAAGGTGTCTCATTCCCCTCGTCAGAATATCGAAGGTTAATGTCCATCTTCAATAGATTCTGCCAAAGCTTCAAGTGTGGAAAGAACTGTTTCTTCCACTGACAACACAACAACCCATGTGGGAGTGGCTTTTGGCTTCTTTGATGCATATGGAAGATGATGTATGCCTGGGATCAGTCTAACTAATTTCATGAACTAGCAGGTGATGGAACGAACAGAGTGAAGGTGATGATATGGAATTTCGTGTTCAGTCTTAAGAGGTGAGAAGTAACCAACTACAAAGTCATGCATAGGTGAGGGGGAGTGTGAGTTACTGCCTTGACTAGATGGTTGATCAGTGAGTGTGAGTGGATGTTCAACCATATACAATTGGCTACCCTCTTTCTGGTGCTAGAAATGTTGATGGTATTTGACCTGCCAACATTCAGGGGATCACCCCGATATGAAGTCCCAACTAGACCTCACACCGTTAGGTGTGGGAGTCCCATCTAGTATGGTTTAGTTGCCATTATCTTATATTTGCCTCAACTCTTGCTTGTCAACACAGGAGAGTGGTATGCTTTTTCTTCGAGTAATGAGGTTCGTGTGCCTAGTGATTGTTAGTGTACTTGTGTCAATGGTTCTTTCACTATAGAGGGAGAGGGGGGGAATGAGTCCCAATTCAATTGGGAGGAAGCCCCAACTCTGTTAAGAACACACAACATAACAGGATGCGCATAGCTTCCTGAAGAGCAGTCCACATGGATGCGGCAGTCATAACACAAAAGGAAATATAACACGTACAACACACAATGGAGGAGTCTGCATGAGTGTGACGGTCGTTATAGAAAGTTTATGTGAAAGGCCTGTCTGATGTCTGGGAAGTAACCAACATGGACAGGACAATATTAATAGCTCATATAACAAATTTTCATTAATATATATGTATTACAACAAATGAATGAGTTCATGTGTTAAACAAAAGTTAAAGCAACATGCATTACAAGTGTTCAAGATCGATCTTACAACAATTACAATACATGTATGAAAACATTATGGATTGTTAGTAGGCTTCTGAATTAAGAGAAAGTTCCAAGACACATCGTTACACCATACATCACTAACCCCATGGGTGGGGCATTGGAGCCACTACTTACTCCTCAAAGAAAATATTACAGACACTCAAGGCTATGTGGGAGGAGCTGAGGTGAAAAGTGCTTTACATGTACAAACGAGGGGGTATTTGTAGCCAAGGGTGAAAGTGACCCTTGTGGTTGTTCGACTACCCCTATGACTATTTGACTTCCATGACCTTTCGACTTTACATGACTCTTCATATGACAAGTGGGTCTCTTGGACCTCCATGTTACATTACAACGATTGATAGTATGGCCCATAGTAGAGATGTGGACGACATGACTCATGACAAGACTAGACATGAAAATGTTGGTACATTCATGTTGTTTTTGGTGTGCATGTCGAGCTGTAGTGTTGCTGGGTGATGGATGTCCTCATGTTGTGTCACAACTTCACCAAGGCATGACAAAGTGTGTGGATTATTCGATGGTCGTTAGGTTCGCTTGATGTTGCATTTTCACATTGCTCATTGCTTGCATGTTGGCATGCTTAACAGGTTCACCCGTTCGCAAAAAGTGCATGCTCATCTGTCCATCTATCTGTGAACACATCCTTGCATGTTTGTCCATTCGTTCGTTCGCAAAAATATCTTTGCATGATCGTCCGTTCATGAGCACATCTCTTTTCATGCATCATTTGTTAGTTTGTTGGCGAACATGTCCTTCTACATGTACTCCCTTTGTTCATCCCATCCATCTTCATGCCATGTTTGTTTGTGTACCTGTATCTGCAGTCACTCATGACGAGACAACGTCAAATCCATAAATCTCCTAGTCTACCATGATGCATGATCGTTTCGGATGTAGGTGACCAGGAGAGGAGACAAGGTTGCGAGGTATGAGATGGGATGGAGACTTCAGGCACTACTGGTAAAAGCTATGCAGGAGTCATTGGGTGATGGAGATGGGTAATCTGGATCAACAATGATTTTCCATGGGGTCTATCTTAGCTGGAGGGAAAAGTTGCGTAGTTTTTGAGAGGAGCAGTCTGGGCTGTGGGAAGGCATGGTAGACAAAATATGTGCAATTTTTGGAGGGAGTGGGTAGTAGGATCTTGGCAACGAAAACTACACAATTCCTATAGGGAACTGGAAGTCAGTTGTTGGGACATTGGCAACAAAAATTGCATAATTCCTGGAGGAAAATAGCAGTCAACTTCTCGGAGCTGCTGGCGGGGAAAACTACTCTAATGCTAGGAGGTTGGCTTGTTGATCACCTCTACGTAGTTTCTACGCTGAGTGAACTACTGGGCAGTAGAGGGCTTTCTCATGAAAACTGTGTAGTTTTCCGGGTGAGTAGTCATTGACTGACTAGAGGGCTGGCTAGAAAAACTGTGCAATTTTCTGAGGGAGATAGGGATGGGAACTGGGTGTTTGTCCAGCCTATCTATGTAGTTTTCTCAATCAGTGGAGCAGGCAATATCTGTAGGCTCTGTGCAATTTTCGAGGGGAATCCTCTCGGGGTGACTGCCGAATCAAATCGTTTAGTTGACCAGCATGAAGGTTGATTGATCTGCTTGCAGGCAACATAGCTTGAAATGGCTTGCTTAGTGTTTCTGGGTTTTTCTAGGTGATAGTCGATCGAGTCGATGGCGGGGGTGAAGGTACAGATGTTAGAGTGGAATCTGGTCATTATAACTTCAACAAAATGACTAAGTGTGTGAATGAGTGAGGAGGTGCATACGTGATCTCACAAACATACACTTACATGACTTGATGACAAGATGACTCAAACCATCTAGACACACATGCTCAACAAGACCAACCGATGGTGTGAGTGAAAAGTGTGATGCTTGTGATTGATCTTTGGACGACCACGACGATGCTTGCTGATAATGTATGTGACTCTGTGTGTGAGCGCGATGAATGTTTACATAGAAAACACAATATGTACACATGAAGTGAAGACCTTGTGCATGACCAGAGGATGGTCGCAAGCATGATATTGACATCAACATGAAAAAGTTGTGGTGGAATAATCAAGCAAGGTGGGTACGAAGACTCACATGAGCTCATGGAGTGAACCTGAGTGCATGCAATCATCAAGTAAAACTCTCAAAGGAGGCTTCAAAATTGGATGTAGGCCAAAATTTTGGAGGGTGTTGTAGCCACTACAACAGGATGCTAATTTACATGTCACACATAAATGTATTTTTAGGTTTTCAATCACAGCTAGTTTCATTGATGAAGTTGAATTAGACATTGTGCCATTAGATGTCTCAGGAATTGTGTTGGGAAGTCCTTATTTGTATGTCTAGAAAGTTTTTTTCCACAAATTTGAGAACAAATACCATTTGTTCAGAAACATAGTGGAGTACATGATGAGAGCCCATTGTAGGAAACTTAATCTGTCTTTGGCAAGTGCAGGTGAAATGAAACGATTGGTTAGTTCCAGCAAGAGTCTCGTGCTCCTAATGATCAAGGAGAAGAATGACATGGAGTAGGAATCCTTTGCAAGCTATGATGTAACACTGAAAGCTAAATTGATTGATGTGGTCAATAAATATGGGGACATGTTTCAAGAACCAAAGGGACTGCCACCAAAAAGAGGAATTCAGCATGAAATTTAGCTACAACAGGATTATTCACTCCCAAACATTGCTATGTATTGAATGTCAATTCTAGAAAGTTTAGAAATTAATAAACACATCCAAAAATTGTTGGATAAAGGTGTAATTCGTCCCTCTACTTCGCCATGTGGTTCACCAATTGTATTAGTACCCAAGAAAGATGGAACCTGGTGCATGTGTGTAGATTATCGAGATTTAAATAAGATCACAATAAAGAATTGACACCCATTGCCTAGAATAAATTATTTTCTAGAACAATTGAAAAATGCAAAGTATTTTACTAAATTAGACTTGAGAAGTGGATATCATCAAGTTAGAATAACTCAGGGGGACATATGGAAGACTGCTTTTAAAACCAAACAATGATTGTTTGAGTGGATGGTTAGTCCTTTCGCTCTTTGTACTGCTCCAGCTACATTCATGAGAGCTATGAATGATGTTTTAAGATTATTTCTTGATGAGTTTGTAATTTTCTATTTAGATGATATTTTGATATTTATCAAATCATGAGAAGATGATGTCAAGAATGTTAGAAAAGTGTTAGATGTCTTGTGAAAAGAACAATTGTTTCTGAAGATGTCTAAATGTGAATTCGAGAAAACTTCTTTAGTGTATTTAGGCCATATAGTTGGAGGAGATGAGATGAAGATTGAGCCCTCTAAAGTTTTAGTCATTGTGAATTAGTCATACCCAAATCAGTCATAGAAGTAAGGACTTTTTTAGGAGTAGTGCAGTACTGGAGGAATTTCATTTCCAATTTCTCCTCCATAGTAGCTCCACTACATGCGTTTACCATTGCGAAGGTTGTCTTCCAGTGGGGAGGCAAAAAACAAAAATAATTTGATGCTTTGAAGCAAAAGATCAATTCAGCCCCAGTTTTGGCATTGTCATATTTGAAACAACCCTTTGAAATACAAACATATGCAAGTGACTATGCCATGGGTGCAGTTATTTTACAGCATGGTAAGCCCATTTCATTTCATTCTGAGCTTTTTAATGGTATTGTTATAAACTATCCTACGTATGATAAATAGCTTTACACCTTGGTACAAAGTGTGAAGAAATGGAAAAATTATTTGATGGGAAAAGAAACCATTATTCACACCGATCATCAGCCTCTGCAATATCTACAGTCTCAAACTAAATTACAACAATCAAGGCACTTTTGTTGGATGGGATTTTTATAGCAATTCCACTTGGTAATCAAGTACAAGAAAGGTATATATAATATAGTTGCTGATATGCTTTCTAGACTGATTGTAAATGTAGCCATTTTACTCAAGAATAATTATGTTTTTCTTGAAAGTTATGCTGAACAATACACACAAGATGATGACTTTCAAGAGGTATATTTAAACTTGAGTCAAGGCCACCAAGTTGAGGAATTAGACTACCATGTACATGATAATTTGTTGTATCATTTGTGAAAACGTTGTGTTCCAGAGGGAGAGAGAGTAAATGTCACAAGGGAAGCGCACACTTCTCTTATTGCTGGACATCTTGGTGTAATTAAAACAATGGCAAACCTTTAGAGGTATTTTTATTGGCCTCATATGCTTGAAAGTGTGTCATTTTTTATAAGAGGTTGTTCATTGTGTGTAGTCAGTAAGCCTATTAATAGGAAACAATGATTGTACACACCACTTCCAGTGCCTTCAAGGCCATGGGAAAGTGTCTCTATGGATTTTGTAGGAGGTCTTCCTTTGTCAAGGAAAGGTCATGATTATTTGTATGTGGTTGTGGATAGGTTCAGCAAGATGTGCATATTAATGCCTTGTAAAAAGAAAATTACAGCTAAACAAACAACTCAAATTTTCTTTCAAAAACGTATGGGGTCATTTTGGATTGCCTACTTCTATTGTAAGTGATTGTGATTCTTGATTTGTTGGGAATTTTTGGTCAAGTTTATGGAACTTGATGGACACCAAGTTGAAGAAAAGTATAGAATTTCATTAGAAACAGATGGTAAAACTAAATTGGTTAACATGACAGTCATTCATTTGCTAAGAGGATATTGCAACAAACATCCTAAGTTGTGGAATGAACAGTTGCATTATATTCATCATGCTTAAAACAGAGAAAAACATTCTTTTACTCTAACTTCACCTTTTGAGCCATGTCTTGGCTATTTTCCTAAAACGCCTTTGGATTTCATCTTTGAGAAAGATATAGTTGTAGATGGACATAGTGACATAGACAGAGCAAAGAAATCCATTGAGCAAATTTAGTTGATTCACCAAACAATTCAAGAACAGATAGAAACCAGTCAAGGAAAGTATAAGGCAAGGCATGATAAGCATCGCGTGGATCATCAATTTCATGTAGGTGATGTAGTTTGGCTATACATTAGCAAGGAAAGGCTTCAAGGTGAAGGTAAAAATCTGAAACCAACTCGTTATGGTCCATTTAAAATTCTAGAAAAGATTGGTAGTAATGATTTCAGTCTTGATTTCCCTTCATATATGAAAATCTATTTTGTTGTTAATGTTGAAAATTTGAGATTATATGAACCTCATTTAATTGAAAATCAAGGAGAGAATGTTCAAATTCCATCTATTGAATACTTTTCTCTAAAATACCTTGATATGCTTTAGCAAGACACTATACTTGATAGAAGGACAAGGACAACTAAAAGAGGAAATACTAATTATCTTCAGGTGGGTCTCAAAGGTACACATCCATCAAAGGAAAAATGGATTGAAGTGGGGAAGGAGAGGGAACAACAACCTTATCTGTTCAATAACTGAAAGTGATCCTTTTGGGGTCCAAAAGGCTTCTAGTGGGGAGGAGTGATCAAGTGCTCAAAATTATGCTAAAAAATCAAAGTGTCATAATCTTGTCAAAATCAACTTCAGATTGAAGAGCTCATCATTCTAAATCCAACAGTATGAATGGCACTCAAATACGATTTCATATGTAGAAGTTAGGGCAAGTCAAAGTTCAGGTTTGACTTGCATACATGGCAGGATTGGGATGATGTGGCAAGTCTTCAACGAATAAGGAGGCACCAAGTGGCAACCCGCCATTGTCCCTCGCAAATCCCATATCGCATATCACAACGATAATTGTTTCTATGTTACAAATCAGCCCCCGACAAGTTTAGGGATGCAATGTGATGTGATCGCATATCGCAATCACATTGGCAACAAGAATCGCCCCCGACGTAGTGGAGTTCTAATAGCGATAGACCCCAGACCCAATAATCTTATATGTCACAATTTAAAGTCCCAGTGGGTCCGTAATCATAGTACTTCCACGTAACAAAATCTTTAGGTGTTGAACTTGCCGACTGAGATAAGTGGGAGGTTTCGAATGCAGGAGATTATAAGTTGTAGTTAATTAACCCATCGAGTCTGCAACATTGCATATCAATGTTTCATTGTGTTAAGAGCCCACTGCTTTTCTAATTGCGATTGCGATAAGGCTGACATAATATAGCCTTTCGAACGGGGAATTTCATGCTTCCTTAGTGGATTTTGGAGTGGAAAAAGGGTTTTTGGTCGGTTTTGGAGCATTTTGTGGAACAAATAGTGGAGGAACTGGGAGAAGTGATAACTCCTTCAGTTCGTTTCCAAATTTAATGAAAAAATAGTCTATTTTGGCATTTTTTGGTATTCTGAACTCATTGAGACAGGTTTCAAAGGCATCTGAGCATTGTAAAACACACTTTGATGTAATTTGAGAATAATAGAGAGGCCCAAGCCATTGGAAGTTGGACCAAGGAGACGTAGCCCAGGAGGGGTGAACTCCTTTATCATGTGTTTGTTGTGTGTTATATTTTGATTTTCTTCGTTTTTATATTGTTGTTGTTTAGCGTATGTGTTGGCTGCGTGGGGCCTGACCTAGGTTCAACTTTAGTTAGCCAAAAAAATCCCTACACTACTGGCCCTTTCGGCATCAACCAACGGAGTGCGGACCGAAGTCTCACTCGAAGTAGTATAAGGGGATGCTAGAACCAAGTTTCCATACTCTGAGATGGTCATGATGTCGGTTTATTCCTTTTGTTCCTGCTTTCATGTAGGTCATTAAGTTCTAGGACTCTGTCAGTCTATCCCTTTATTCTTCCCTTCAATACATCTGCGAAGGAGTACGATTGACCTTTGCGCAGCCCTAACCTATAGTTCAGGTACTTTCATGCTACTGTGACGACGTATTGAACAGGTTTCCAGGTTATCTTTAAGTGTTTTACTTATCTTACTAAACAATCACAGTTAGCGCCGCGTAATCTGATATTCTTACTTGCATTCAATTAACCAGCATAATTACATACATTTGCGCATCATATAAGCATTTTAAATGAAATACACACAATATAACTAAATGAAATAATAGGAAATGAGGACACAGAATCCATAGAATGCTTCTCTTTATTGGTATCTACAGATTATTACAGACTTTTCTGCCCTGCGCACACAACTATAGGGGTCTGCCCAATCAGCTGCAGAATTTTACCCTATGCCTCTAGGAACTCAGCTGCAGAGCCTCTACCTACACTAAGACTCAAAAACTTAGGCTTCTTACTTCCCAAAAACTTATGATTCCAAAATTATTCTTTCAAAAGTTACTTAGAGCTTATTTACTTAGCTCTTTTTATACAATCCCATGGTCTGCGAACCATGGGTAGATCTTTATAGCCGACTTTACACTTTACAAAATAAGGGCAGACAACCCTTTATGACTTATGACACCTTTTCATTCCACGACCACAAAATGTGGATACTTTACAACTTTATTACAAAATTTGACCCAAAACATGGGCTTTTAGCCCCAAAACTATCCTTGGGGAATCCCGTTCCCAACAGGCCCCCAACACAAACATTGTGACTTGCCCTCAAATCACTCTGCGGGTGTAGAGATCTTAGCGTGAAGACCTCCCAGCTCAACTTGTATGAATGCAACCTCGGCAGTGCACTATGCGAATGCCTTCTTCGCTTCTTCAACCATCTGCTCAGTTGCTACTCCTGAGCTATCGACCTGAAACTTTTTCTCAGTTTCTTGTAGTGTCACAAGATTTCCTTCAATAGAGGTCGTAACTGCATAAGCCTCATCCAACCAGAGCTTTAGTCATGCCTTCAGTACTGCCTCCTTGTGCTGCATTGCATCTACCTGTTCTTTCAACTACTTGCCCTCCTGCAGCTTTTCTAGTCTCTCTGTGAGTGCGATGGTTCGCTGTGCCTTGACCTCATGATAGTGCTACTGCAGTTCTCACACTTCTATCTCTAGTTGTTGTACATTAGCGTCCTCCTGCAAGCTCGTTAGGACCTCGAACGACTGCTCAAAAAGTTGTGTGTAGTTTACAACTGCACTGTCGACCGCCACTATTGCTTCTATGACAACAGTTTCATGCTTCTCCTTTACTTCTGGTGGGTTTGAAGGCTGGGCCTTCAAATGCAATTCAGTAATCTGAAGGTTCAACTCTAGCTAAACCAAACCCATCTCCATGCAACCATCGTGCACCCCTGTAGCCAGCTTGCGGATGCGCACCTCGACCAATTCTTCCTCAGGAATGGCCAACTCCAGGACCATTCGGCATGCCTCCTCTACGACCTGAATTATTCGTTTGTTTTTTGCAGTCACCTTAGTCAAGGTGCTGATAGCAGAGTCTCACTGTAGTTCCATCTACTCATTGTAATCTGCTGCTCACTGATCACCTATAGGGCGCAGTGCTCACAGGCCCTCAACTCCGCAATCACTCCTTCCGGTAATAAGTGGATCACCTCACTAGGGAGCGCTACCAGATTTAACCCTACTCCCTTGAGGGCACTGACAATGGGCCTCTTAGCTTCATTCTCTATGGTCACTCCTCCATCAGGCAACACTATCGCACTGGAGACCTTTGCACGCATCATCTCGGTAGCTTCTGAAGTGCCAATAGTAAGGTTGGTGGACATCGTGCTAGCTTGTGATGCACGGGTCTACAACTCCTGTAGACCTATCTCGATAGCACCCAATATTAATTGTTGTTGTTGCTCAAACTTCTGTAGGGCCTCCATGCTAACATCCCACACTGTGTCGCTGATGTTATGAAAATCTCCCTCTGTGAAGGTGATAGGGTTTAGTGATGTCTTAGTGGCCTTGGATTTCTTCCTGGACCTTCCTTTCTCCTACTCCCTTAGACGCTTGATATGGGCGGACGTCGCTTATGGGTTTAGGTTGTGTTACTCTGTTTGCTCGTCCGTCTCTTCCTCTGTCTCAGGTGCAGGAAACCTCATGCCTTTGTTAGAGCCCCACTCTATTCCACCTGTTTGCTTCTTTTTTTGTTGAGACGCATTGCGCTTCGCCTAGGTGTTGTCAACGGCCTCCTTCTTTCTCTTTTCAGCGAGCTGCATCATCTTGAGCTTGGCCTCCTCCTTCTTGCGCTGCATGATGGACTTTATCCCTCCCACCACCAAGTTTGTTGTCGTGTGCCATTCTGTCGGGCAATGATCAAGTACTGAACCAATGGTGTCATCCATTGCTAGGTAAGGCAAGTCATACCACGTTTACGTAGGATCCTTCCATGCCCTGATTGACACGTGGTGAAAATCTGCCTTAAAATTCACGTAGCCCTGCAAATTGGAAAACGCTGTAGGTGAAAACCGTGATTTGCAATTGATGGCCATGCAGATGTTCATCTCCATCAAGATCCAAAAGATCTTGTTGTCCTTGATGCATTGTGCATCCTTGGTCACCCACAATGAAGCGTACTTTGCTGCTTCTGGTAGGTTTGGCATGACCGAGGGGAATTGAATGTCCTCTGGCAGCTCTCATGCAACAATCACAATATATAGCAAGAGCCACACCCAGTGGAACGTCTTTCTAAGCTCCTATGCCTCATGAAATTTCATAAGGAACTCATCGCAGAGATAGTGCGCCCACTTGAACTAGACTCCTTGGGCGCAGTGTGCTGCTAGTGCGACAACAGGTGCCAACACCTCATCGGCGTGACACTTCCTCATCACCTTCCCTACCAAAATCTGCATAGCCACCTTTATAGCAGGGTCACTAATTCTTGATATGGCATATCTATGTGGCTTCTTCACAAGATTAAATTTGTCCTTCATGGCCTTCACGAGGACTTTCTCACCACCTTTTCCACCAAACAACATGGTCCAATTTTTTCCTGTGTAGGGAAACATGTGATTCTATGGATGAATTTGTCAGTGATGGGTATTGGCTCCTCCAGCCACAGACACCCATCATTCACCAAGAATAGTAGTTGCTTAATGACCAAGACTATAATCGGGGTGCGGTTGTAGTGCAACACCCATAGTAGGTTGAGTAGACCTACCTTGTCTACTCTGAGGCACCACCGTGGCTCCAATGCGATCATTCCGATGGTTGTGTCAATAATGTGGCACATCAATTGTTTGGTTGCCAAGTGCGGGAACTTATCATGGTGAGCCAAGTCCCAGTCTTTGAGCTTTAATAGAGGAACCCGCACCAAGCACGGTCCTTTGAAGACAATCTCATCCGACAACAAAAGGGTTTGCAACGGGACCTTGCTCTCATCGATATCTTTTGGCACCTTGGTCTTACCCTTGCACTGAGGGATGTACTTAGGAAACTGAGTGATAGGTTTAGCACCTTGGGCTTCCACTTCCTCCACATCTATCCCCAAGTCATCGTCATCCAGTGGGATGTCTTCGATTTCCTCCTCCTCCAGCTTCAGATTGATGGCTTTGTGCTTTTCCTGTGCGGTGGGCTTGTCCTTCAGTGGATTTCTTCTCGGTGGTGTGTGCACCAGTATTGTAGGTTTCTTGCCCTTTTTATCCTTTACGCTCTCCTTGGTTTGGGTTGGATTTGGTCTCGATGTCCGTGGTGATTTGGGGACTTCCGCTAATACTTCTGCAACCTCTGGAGAAGCTTCTTCTACCTCCCTAACCACTTCTGGCATATTCTCCTAGGCTGTCACTACTTCGGTGTCCATAGTTGTTGCAAGTGTCGACATAACGCTATTCAATAGTGCTCGTGTAATTTCTCAAATGTTGAACTCTCTATCAGAGCCTCAAAGAATTCTTGGTTCATGTGCGCCTAAGAGTTCAACAACTCAATTCTCAAAATGCCAAATGTTTTTTGCTAGGCAACCACCTGTAATTTATAGGGCATTTTGAATTCAAATATGACCTTTCCCCCCACATTCGCTTCATTAATGCCGGATTGGTGACAAATTTTCAAGGATTTGATCCATAAATTCCATCTTAAATGCCAGTCGCCCGCTCTATTTGGCTGCATTTCTACCGTCAAATCATGAACAATGACTTTAACAGTCACTTTCTAGTTTACCTGTGCATTTTATCCATGGGTAGCACAGCTCCCTTCGCACTGTCATGAACCCTGTGACACTTCCTTGCTTCTCACAATCCTCTAATCGCGTAGCTCCCCAACCTAAGTAGTGTAGTTTATAGTCCCGCGCCTCCTTTCAGCTACCTAGAGCACTAAGATTGTGCTACCATCATATAGTCACATGGCCAGACCACTGGTGTATGGCTTCAATCAACTGCCATTCACCTTTCTTAACCAACTGAACCGCTCCACCATCGATAATCTCCTTAATGACATAGGGCCCTAACCAGTGCATTCTGAATTTTCCCTAGAAATTTATCAAACTTACTATCATATAAAAAAACTAGGTCATTTACCTTAAAGGTGCGTAGCTCAATGTGTCGAACATGCCATGCTTTTTCACGTTGCTTTTGGACTTGTTGGTGAAATCCAGCTAGAAATCTCTCTTCCTCAAGCTCAACTAGTTGTGTGAGCCTTTCTTCTAGTGACCCGCAATCTGTCATACCGAGTGTTGCTATGCGCAGACTAGGCACATTGTATTCCACAAGCATCACTGCTTCAATTCCATATACAAGCCTAAAGGGTGTTTGTCTAGTCATCTTCTTGCATTTCATCCAATAGGCCCATAATACTACCGGTATGCGTAGGTCCCAATCACTTCGTTGAGCATTGCAAACCTTGGTGAGTGTGTTCTATAGTACTTTATTGAATGCTTCCAACTTCTCATTAGCCTACGGGTGATAAGGCTTTCTCTTCTGGTGATATACCTGAAATTCCTGCATCAACGTGCTAATTGTCTCGTTCAGAAAGTGCGTACCACGATCACTCATCAAAATATTTGGACACCCAAATCGCATCAGTACATACTCAAAGAGGAAGTTTGCAGCAATCATGCCTATGCAATCCTTCATAGGTTGTGCCTCCACCCATCGAGTCAAATACTCCATCGCGGTGATAATGTACCACGCTTCCATCTTCTTTCCTTGGGGTTGAATGGGTCCCAAAAAATCTATCACCCATTTCTCAAAGGGTTGTAACGTCATCTATGGATTTAGAGGTAGCTCATCCCTCTATGATGGCCTGCCTATCCTTTGAAATACATCACACACCTTGCAGTAAGCTTTTGAATCCTAATGGAGGGTTGGCCACCACAACCCTGCGCGTAGAATCTTCTGCGCAGTTGCTCTTCCTGCATAGTGACTCCTGTGACACCCCCATGAGCTTTTGCAAGGATACTACTCCTTTCAAACTTCGGTACATACCGTCGCACTATTTCATCAAACCCCATTTTGTACAGGTGCCCAGCAATGACAGAAAAGTCTGTCGCACATACCACTAACTCCTTTTGCTGGACAATGTAACCTTCTATGGCAGTTCCTTTCATTAGGAATTGTATGATGTCTTCAAAGTGACCATCCGTGATGCACACAGAAAATAGCTGCGCATCAGAAAATCCCTCTTCCAAACTAGTGGGATCTTACCCTATTTCGATGTGTGACGGATGGTCCAGTCCTACATTCAGTCGTCCAAGTTTCACAATAACTTCAAATCATACTCCTAGAACAATAACAACCACCTATAGATTCTCCCCCCCAACATAGGCTTATTGACCAGGTATTTGAACATGGAATGATCTGTAAACATCTCAAAATGGCCACCCAACAAATAGTGTCACTTTTGGAGCATGTATACCATGGATAACCCTTCATGCTCGGTAGTGGAATAACTCCTCTCCGCCTTGGATAAGCTTCTACTTGCGAACGCTATAGGATGGTCCAATTCTCCTCCGCTGGCCTGTGTTAGTATTGCTCCCAACGCTATACATGACACATTGACATGTACATGAAACTCCTCCTTCCAATCCAAGAAGACTAAAACCATCGGACTGAACATCTTTTCTTTCAATACATCGAATATTTTCTTACAGTCCTCATTCCAACAGAGCACAACATCATTTTTCAACCACTTCTCCATAGGCGCAATGATCTAGGCATAGCCCTTGATAAACTTCATGTAATACCTAGTATGTCCTAAGGTTGCACGTAGTTGTTTCACACTCCTTGGCACTTCCAAGTTAAGCATCACCGTGATCTTCATGGGATCTACCATTAGTTCTTGTCTACAAACCACATGACCCAACAGAGACCCAAAAGGAACACAAAATAGACACTTCTTCAGATTGAGCGCGATATGGTACCTTTGACAAGTATCTAGCATCAGGCACAAACTTTCCACATGGCATTTTACCAGCCCAAACATAGTCCAGTCATCAAACTACACTTCCAAAAACTTATGAATAAATTCCATGAATATAATTGACTACACACGAAAAAATCACAAGCGCATTCTTCAATTAGAAAGGAATTACAATGTAATGAAAACAACCCCAATCAGTCGCGAAGATCATCTTCTATCCTCTGGTGCGATTTTGATTTGATGGTACCCATAGAACTCATCAATGAAGGAATATGCTTCCTGGTCACCTACATTGTCCAACACCTCATTAGTGAATGGAGTCAGGAAAGGATCATGTACACAAGCATCATTCAACTTCTTGAGGTCTACAGATATCCTTATTCCATCCTTCTGCTTCTTTTACTGTACCACCATTGGACTTCCCTAATCAGATTCTTCTACAGGCTCAATGATGCCTGCCATGAGCATCTTGTCTAGCTCTAAATAGGCCTTCTCCTTATACTTCGAATTGAGACAGTAAGGTCTTTGCTTAATCGGCTTCACGGCGGGATTCAACGTGATCTTCATAACACCTAGGTCTCCTATTATCCTTTTTAGATCTGTAAACTTGTTAGGGAATAAATCCTGGTATTCGCGGAGCAATTCAGCGACCTTATGCACCATTTCTTCATCATAGTAATCTCCAATCTTCGCGATTTTGGGCTCCGCCTCCGTACCAATATTTACCTGTTTTGTTTTTAGTGGTGCAGTTATATCAAGATTCTCAATCTACGATCCCTCAACCTCGCAATGACCCTCTGTTTTAGAGATGTTACTCTTTCGCAGATCCTCATCTTCTTCTTTAGCGGTCATGTTATGACATTCTAGCGTGTGACTCAGTTGAGTAGTCCAATCAGGTTTAATCAGATCCAATGGATCCTGTGGTATCCTAAAGATCGTTGCTTTCACCTCTTGTAGCGCTTCGTCAATACAGTCAAACCCGTCTTCAAAGCTAACCATCATTATGAATCGTTCATGCAGAATATCCTATTCACTTGTACCATGGTGGAGCTCTATTTCCAAGTACTAGTTCATTGAGATGACATCCAAGGTATGACATAACAAGTGCACCAATTTAGGTTGGGGCTTTGCTTTGTAAGCCTCGGCCCATTTGACCAAGTGTGCACATATATTGTCCTTCCTATCATACTTGTCTGTCATTCGTACCTTCAGCTTCCCAAAGCGGGTTCTCATCATCCTCCTACATACGTGCCAATCATTAAAGCTACCCTTATGTGTACCCCACCATCTTGCAGACATATCACGCAGTGCCCAGTCCAAATCCTGGAAGCACTGCTTTTTTGGTACCTCCCTCTCAAATGCGTCCAAAAATACATTTGCATCATTCAGGCCATCAAGTGGGTAGATTTCTTACCTCTGACAACACACAGTGCAGCGACCAGGTCATCATGTTATAGCTTAGTGTGGTTACTTCATGTAATCGATTATTCTTGCGCTCTAATTCTTCATTAGAGTCCGAGGTGCAGGAACTCTCGCGATTCCATACAATTCATTCATACACTGTTGGATTCACCCAATCTTGGTCTCATGTTGTTATCTTATAGATACAATCCAAATAATCATTTCTCTCATAATCATGAACTAGTTTAGTATAGTGCGATCCTTCAGTAGGATCTAGGGGTACTATTACGTAGAGCGATTTCTTCTCAAATATCATCTTTCAATTCTTTAGTTTGATTACCCAGTTCATATCAGTAGCCCAATCAATGCCAAGAAGTATAGGGTAGGGGTTGCTGTCATCCACAATTTCTATTACCTCAAAGTCAACCAATGCACTCACACCTTCAATATCTATAGTCAACCCTTGCAGCCGCCTCATGGGGATGATCTTCTGTTGATTTTCCATCTTTAATTGAATCAGAGACTACTGCAGCGCCGATCTTCCCATCCACTCCCAAGTTTTCTTTGGTAGGAAATTTGCGTCTAACTCCTGATCCAATTAACCTGATCCTTTTCATACTCTCTTGTCTGCGTGGTCAGTCTCATCTCTCGTCCTGTCCTTGTTTTATGCTTATCAATCTTTCGTACCAAGCACTGTTCACCTGGAGTGTTTCCGGTGCATTTATTTATAAGCTCCTGTAATCCCTTCACAACCTTGCTATCGCATAGCAGATTCATGCAGGTCTCTAGAAAGGTCATAAGCATAGAAGGGTCCATCTCCTGATCTAGCTTATCCTTTCTCCTTGAGGTGGAGGCCTCATCGAAGCTCTTGTTTGCTTCCATGAATGTTTCGTGTGCGTGCTCCAAATCAAATTCAGCCTCCTTCATGGAGCTTTGCAAATCCATGCGTTGTCTTTAGGTTGTTTCCCCTTATCATCCCCTATTGCAATTTCACTTTGGAGCACTATACTCACATTCAGATCCTCTTCGCGAGCCTCAGACCTCATCATCTGCAAGTTCTGAGTTGGCTGCAGTGGTAGCACCCCTTTGTCGCGTATCCTTGCTATCAACATAGGACATTCTTTTGTCTCATGATCAAACTGAGTGCAATATTTGCAAGATAGTCATGTAGGGTTAGTGAATTTGTGGGCATAGTGTCCTGGTCGTCTACAATTGTAGTAAATTAGTTGTCCCTGACCTCTGCCAAGTCCTCCCTCGCCTTTGTTTCATCTGCGTCCCTGAAAGCCTGTTCACGCTATCTCTGCACTCTAGTTAGGGGGTAGTGTTTATGTCTGAACCCTATAGGCAGGAGTTCTGCCCATTATCAATTCATAACTTCTGTAGTTGCACTCATCATGCCATACCGACCTACAGAAGTTGCAGAATAGTTGTTGTAGTGTTTGTACAAACTTCTGCAGCAAATGTTAGTTACCTGTCGTATGTTTTCCTGCTACCTGACATATAGTGCACCACAACCCAGGCCCCACGCTCAGTCTTGCTTGGGCCTACGAACTCAAAGGAATTGGTCCCCCTCCTGTAATATAGTTTGCAAAGACCAGGCAATGGTATTTATCATGCCCCTGACCCTTGCATTTCAGGCACCATACCTCTTCGCACACCTCCAGTCGAACTGTCCTGTCCTGCTTCAAACTTTTCATTTCAAGAAAAAGATTTTGTAACTGTGGATAGATTTACTGAACCCCCATATTCGAATCTTGCATCGGTGTTTCATGTAGTCTCATTGCAATCTCCAAGGCCTGTGCCTGAGCTGTAATCTTCTATTGTGGCAACGCAACCCTTAGGTGTGGGAGGAGTGAAGCCACGAACCACTCGCGGTGTTGTCCATCTGTTAAGCTCATATTAGCTTCACCAATTTTACACTTCAACCTCTGATCTAATTCCCAAGGTGTCTCACCTGGTTTCATCATGATTTCCTTGAACCCCATAATCAGCTGTGCCTCAGATTTAGGCCTACTGAATTCTTTATTCAGTGCGGTTTGGATGTTTGCCACTCTAGTGTTTGGGTTATCATTAGAGTACTTAATGTAACAGGTTAGTGCATGATCTTGCAGAGCACTAACTAGGGTTTCCTTCTTCATGTGATCATCTATAATGCCCTGAGCTTCCCATACAGCTTTCACAACAAACCAAAACTGGCCCGGGTCCTCATTTCCCAAGCCTTTAAATAGAGGCAACTTCAATGAATTTGCCATGCTGAACTGCAGTGGAGGTGGTGGTGGTATGGGTGAAGTCGTAGGTGATGGTGGTGAAGTTGGAGGTGGCAATCACAAGAATCCTTGTCTTATTAACTAAATTTCACTTCGTGGAGAAGCCTGCGGTACTCCCTCTTCGTCACCCAATGGAGGTGAAATCAATGGACTATATTTAGGACCCTTTCTCCCTTCGTTCCTGTAAGTCTTTCTCCTTCACACAACTCTAAAAATCAAGGTAGCTGCATAACCCTTTTTTCACACAATAACTTCTTAATCCAAGTATTCAAAGACTTCAAGTACTTATGTCACAGACCTTTGAAAAAGTGTTGCTCCGCCTCGTTGTAGCTAGCTGAGGTATTGACTACGAATTTAGTCACAAATCCTCCTATGATGCGATCAAGCCAATGGTCGACAACATGGTCGATCTTATCCTCAGAGGCTTCTAGTCTTTGTACTAGCTCCAGGGTCCAAACAATAGGACCGTCAAGTATCCACCTTCCTTGGCTATCTGCTAGCTTTGCGATCCACTCATATAAATCAATTGGAAAGGGACAAAAAAATATCTCGTGGATTTCTGTATATAGTTAACTATCCAACCACTGTTCCTTTGTCAGTGGCAGATTTTTGTTCTCCTGCGTCGCAAATTCGTGGATCTTCCTATCCAACTAGTCTCTGATCTCTTTCTTAGTTGGATTCCAGTGATATGACATCACACATCCCTTATGCAGATTCTGTTCCCGAAAATGGAACCATTTGTTGGCTACATGGGGCCTAACTTAGGTTCATCATTAGTTAGACAAACAAATCCCTACACTATTGGCTCTTTCGGCATCAGCCCGCAGAGCGCGCACCGAAGTCTCACTGGAAGCAGTATGGGGGGA
The DNA here is from genome assembly GCA_000404065.3 of Pinus taeda. Taxonomy (NCBI): domain Eukaryota; kingdom Viridiplantae; phylum Streptophyta; class Pinopsida; order Pinales; family Pinaceae; genus Pinus; species Pinus taeda. The sequence goes on from APFE030989995.1 coordinate 227,309, forward strand.
TACTGAAACCAAGTTTCCGCACCCTGAGATGGTTGTGATGGCTTTCGTGTAGGTCATTAAGTCCTAGGGATATTTTAGTCTAGCACTTTGTTCTACCCTTTAGTACCTCCGCAAAGGAGTACGATTGACCTTCGTGCAACCCTAACCTGTAGTTCAGGTACTTTCACATTTGTTGTGACGGCGTATTGAACAGGTTTCCAAGTTATGTTTAAGTGTTTTAATTATCTTATTAAACAATCACAGTAAGCATCGCGTAATCTGATATTCTTACTTACGTTCAATTAACCAACATAATTACATACATTCGCGCATCACATAAGCATTGTAAATGAAATACACACAATATAACCATAGGCATTAACAAGAAATAAGGACACAAAATACGTAGAATGCTTCTATTTATTGGTATCTCCATATTATTATAGACTCTTTCCACCCTGCACACACAGCTGCAAGGGTCTGCACACATAGTTGCGGACTTCTACCCTAGGCCTCTGCGCACTCGGCTGCAGAGCCTCTACCTATGCTAATACTTGAACACTTGAATTCTTACTTCCCCAAAACTTATGACTCCAAACTTCTTACTTTCAAAATCTACTTAGGGCTTATTTAATTAGCTCTTTTTATACAATCCCATGGACCATGGGTAGATATTTATAGCCAACTTTACACTTTACAAATAAGGATAGACAACCCTTTATGACTCATGACACCTTTGCGCTCCGCGACCACAAAATGCGGAGACTTTACAACTTTACTACAAAATTTGACCCAAAACATGGGCTTTTAGCCCCAAAACTGTCCATGGGGGATCTCGTTCTCAACAATATGTTTTTTTATGTCAAACTTTTTATAACATTTACATAAGAAACTCTCATGGGAATCTGTTAATTATGAAAAAGTTTTGAATCTTTAAGCACTTGAAAAATAAAATGATAAGCATCTTGGGTTTATTTCTAAATGGGGAATTAGCAAAGCATTACTAATCTACTCCAATTTAGATCAGTGTTCTATTCCAAGGGTAAAAACATTTTTGGTGGAATTTGATGGAGTGCTATGTTTAACAACTACACGAAAGAAGCTATGAGTTTACTCTACATTTGCTGCAAAATCTAATGCTCTTCCTAACATCTCTGCCATTTTCCTACCTTGGCACTAATGCCTCAACATCTTTGTTTGTCTCTCTAGAACTATCGAGCCCATGCCTTGTGTGCTACAATTGTTACCATCAAATTCGAGCACTCTATCCGAATTCAAGATCTTTCCCAAATTCCTTTGAACTAAACATTCTTGCTATGCATTGGAAACTTATGAACATTGTTCATGTTATACGTTGCATGCTTGGTGCATTGAATTGAATGTGCATTGGCTCTGCTTAACCCTTGCAAATTGTGACTGTGAGTTAGAATGTATGTTGGGTATGGTTCATACATAGTGTTAAAGAGTTGACCTGGTTATATTTTGTACATTGGTTGGTTGTGAATATGAACACATTGAGTGCTATAAAGTTGACTTGCTAAGGTTTGAAGACCATGCTATATAGAATTCTGGAACCTGCATTGGGTGTGGAATAGTGTGTTGAAACTCTATGTTAAAGCAACGAGTAGGTCAGTTCATTCTCTAGGTAATGTTTTGAAAGGATTGCTTTATTTAAACATTGCATATGAACTGAAAACTATGAGATCTCTGGGTTGAATTTATGATGGGTGAGCATTGTTGTGCTATGGTCATGTGTTAAAATTTATATGCGTGAGGAGCTTAAACCTAGTGGACTAAAAAATGTTGAATTACATTTGTGATAAGATGAATGTAAAAAAAAAGGCACATTGGTGTGTTTGAAAATGGTAACCATGTTGTGTTGAAGAATCGACCCTAAGAACTAGTGTGTTCGAGACCTATGCCTTAATGTAAATTTGAACAAGAATCATATAATTTTGGAGCTCATGAGAATAAGATCACAACAAAACTTAGTCTGGTTTCCCCCCGATCTTCTTACTACTCAACGAAACTTGCTACTAGAAGGAAAAGGCATATCATCTTCCCAAGGTACGTGCGAGAATGTTGCCAATGGACCAACTGAAGACTACAGAGTAACCCAATCGAGTACTCTCACTTCTAATTATATTTACTATCTGAGATTCAAATATTATAAGAGCCATGAAATTTTAGAGTCTTGGTACAATTTTCCCACTTTAAGCTCTGGGGTTTATTTTGTTTAAACAAACTGCTTTAGTCCTTGAAGATCTCAGTTTTTAGTACTTTTTACGTATATGGTTTCTAAAAGAACTCTCCATTAAAAGAGAAAGGATTTGGAACCATTCGTTTGCAATCTCTTTTCTAAAAGTCTAAATCATGTATATTTTATGAGTTGGGTCTTCCATAATTTGAGTAGCATTGTTTTTCTTTTGGGAATTCCATAGTTGGAAGTTGAAGAAAGATTTAAATAAAAAATAAAAAAAGGTGTGTCTGAAGTCACTTGTATTCTTTTGAAAGTAAATTGAATGGAATTGTAAATGGGTGCATTTTGTTGAAACCGACACCTGTCATTTGTCGACATTGAGTTGCGAAGACAAAGGCCAGACTTGATGACTTGTTAGAGTTTTAAATACTCTAATCCTTTCTACTATTCATAACACAATCCAAATCAGTAAGGGTACTCTCTCTGATATTCAAACCTGTTTACAAAGTGCACAAGACCAAATTTAGTTTTTTTCATCTCGAATCACAACTACAACGAGATGAGCTTCAACACAAAATTTGTCATTCTAAACTATTTTCTGTTCAGAACAATCCTCTGTTCAACATTGAGATAGACTCTTATCAACAACAAGAAATTTCAAATGTATTATCCATTCGAGGAGTAGATGTGCAGAAAGATGCAGAAATTCAGTTTGCACTTCCCAAGCCAATCATCAAACCTTGGGAAGAGATTGTCAACAACAAGCATAAAACAGGTCTTGGATATGATAAGGAGGTTTCTTTTCACACTCCAGACTACTCCAAGCCCATCCAGTTTCATAATGCTGGGTTTTTTTCATGATAGTTCATATTCACCTATCTTTGCTCCTCCTCAACAAAAAATTATGAAGTGCCAACACTATGACCAAGTTGGCCATGTGAAATATCATTTTTTTGATCTTCACACATGTAAGAATTGTAATCAACACACTCATTCTTCAAACATATGCTTCAAAAATGATCCTCCTACAAGAACAAAGATTCACCATGGATGGATCGCTTCTTGGAAATGGGCTTCAATAACCAAGATATTTCACTCATATCACCAAATTGGTTCACGAGTACTAAAAAGTAAATTGAATTTCCTTCATCTTCTCACTTTGTATCTGCCAGGGGGGTAATTGGTGGTCATATACAAGTTTCAAAGATAAATCAAGCGAGCCTGAGCCACAACCTAAACCTGTTTCCTGAGCCAAGAGCTAAAGACAACCATACCCAAATTCAGATTTGTAGCCAGAGACAGAGAAGCCTTTAAGCATGCACTTTGGTTGGTGGCCTTCCTTAGCCCACTGTAGGTTGAGACCTCCCTTTTCTAGGTTGAGCTTATCTATCTTTTCAATAGGCTGAAGACCTCCATTTTCCAAGTTGATGGTCTCCCTCTTCAAAACATTAAAGAGCACTTCCTATAGTAGAAGACTTGAACTTTTTTCCCAATTTGTAAGGGTTTCAAGAATCACACTAAGAATTCCTTTCATTGGTGGCCTTCCTTAAACCATCGCAGGTTGTATACCTCCCTTTTCCTAGGTTGAAGGTACCCCTCTTCAAATCATTAAGGAGAACTTCCTCTAGCAGAATATTTCACCCTCTTGCTAGATTTAGAAGAGTTCCAAGAACTGCACTAAGTGTTCTAGTGTTGGCAGTCATCCTTAAACCACCATCATTTGAGACCTCGAATTCTCCCACATTATGGGATCATCTCAGAAATCACATTTAGGTTATCGTTGTCATGCATTGTTGTATTTTTATATTAGAGATCTCTTCTTGGACACATATATACCCCTTCGGATTAAGGGGGGAATGTTGGACACCTAATCCACTAAAGGTTATGGTGTGGAAGTTGAACAGTCAAAGGTAGTGCAAGAGACCTTGGAAGATGAATCCAAGATTCACACCAATGTATCATAAATATAACCCTTGTGAATAATAAAGGTATCTCACGATTATCTATCCTATATGTTGCCCACATTCCATGTGTTTTTAACAATTTTATCTCAAGTTTTTATTTAAATAATCAAAGTTTTGCCACAAATTATGCTCTCAAGGTTTGCTTCACATCATCAAATGTCTCAAAAAATTATGCTCTAAATATCTACTTTAGATCATCAAAGGACTATCTTAAAATTTACTCAAAACAATGCTTTAAATTTCCCTAACTAGGGTCGAAATTGCCTCAAAGAATTACCTTAATACAAGGCTGAATTTTCCTGAAAAAGTTTCCCCAATTCTGCCTTAGAAGGTTTCCTTATGAGAGGGTTAAAATTTCCTTAGATAGTTGGCCAAATTTTTCCTTAGGTATAGATCAAATTGAGCCTCAAACAACCCCCCAAATTGGGCCTCATAATCTTACCTTAAAAAGGTCCTAATATTTGCTCAGAACTTCCCTAAATAAGGTCAAATCTTTATCCTTAGAGTAGGAAAAATTAAACCTTAGACATGCCAAATTTATGCCTCAATAAAATATCATAACAAATCTCTAGAAGTCATCAAATGAAAACATGAAATTCTTCCAACAATGCCTTATAGATAGAACAAGCTTATGAGATCTTACCAAATGTAGAACTTGATCTGTTGAGTCACCTTCAAACCATAACCAATACTCCAAGCTTCAGATGCCTCGAACATCTTCATATATGTTATTTTAGAGCTCAGCCCTAGAACACATGATCTTATTCTTAATTTGATGTCTCTTTCTTGTTCATTTGGATGCCACAAGTTGGTTATATATATGTGTGTGTGTGTGTGTGTGTGTATGTATATTGGAAGAGCCATTAACTAGGGCTGAATTGAGAAAAATAATGATATTCTTTATGAGCAGACATGACTGTATTAAAGTTGACTTGACGTAGATGAACCGACTTGTTTAGAGGAGACTTAGTGTTATCGGGAAATCTAGTGTCTATGCAGAGCTTCTAGTCCCACTAAGACGGGTAGCTATCTTAGAAATAAACAGATTAAAGTTACTTTCATTTTCCTTTATGAGAAGTAGATAGGAGAGGAGCAAAGAATACCAACCTCGATCTTTCACTTGGTTCTCTACTTGTTCCTTATCCCCTTTGATAGATATTTGCTGCTCCTCCCTTGACCACTCCGCTTTAAATAGTACCTGTAAAGTCAAAGCAGCATAATACCTTCAAAGTATAGAGATCTACAGTCATAAACAATATAGGACCAGATACATATTGACCACATACATGCATATATTAGCAAACATAAAAGAAAGTGGAGGAAAACTTGAATAACTTTATTGATATAGAGATTAGAAGAGAGGATTACAACCCATTGATCTGACCCAACATCATCCTCCTAGCATGAAAGCCCTTCTTCACCTCATGAAAAGCTTAGATCACCCAACACTATGATATTCCACCAGGAAACCAACAACACTTCCTTACAAGATACAAGATTCCATCCCCCTAGATCTCTGGGATGAGGGATCCATATATAGATGATTGTAAGAGGGTGAGTCAGCTTCTAGGATTTTGATTAGTGTCCTCTCTCTGATAGTTCTTGATTCCACTTGGAGAATGATGTTCTCTTACTCATCCCTGGGAAAATCCAGAGAGGCAAGTGTCACAGGAGAAGTTTATGGAAGATTCCATGATCATCCACCTTGCAAACTGTCTTTTCCATTTGTCTACTCTCGCCCATCGCACCCTACAGAAGGGCTTTCCAGTATGCATTGCACTTTTTACACTGAGCAGGTGAGATGCATCGCTCCCTCTGCACTGAGCAATCTATATGGTCCAGTTTTGACCCGTTCTGAGCTGTTTTCTATGGAGAAATCTTGGGAGATGATGTAATCAGCTGACCTTGTTCCTTTAGGGCATGAAACAACACTTTTAGGGACTCAAAAGCCCTTGCTTTATGGACATATGATTGGGGTTGTAGTGCCCAAATATGTCTATAACAGTTGCCCCCTAAAGCATGAGGTCGTAGATCTTTGATGTCGGGTAAAATGCTTTATCGTGAGGATCCGAGGTTTTTCGAACTGGAAGGCGACCTGTAATAAGATACAATACAATACATTATCTTCATAACATTTTCATGATCTAGTTGAGGCGGGCGTTCCCATGCTTAGCTTTATAAATTCATTTTCATGTACATAGGACAAATAACCGTCTGTGTGGCAGACTGATGATTTTGGTAGAGCCATCATCCTTGATTTGGATGATCATCTGTGCAGCAATGATGTACATTTGATGTCTTTATTTTCCTAAATATATCGCAGCCCAGATGGATGAAACTAGATCCGGGGTCTTCAAACTCATCCAATCTTCGCCCGAAGTATAAGTCGATCCACGTGAAAAATGTTATGGAGTCAAACATGGAAAGACATTGCCTGATTACCAGCCAATTATGTAAGATGTTAACAGGCGTGAGAGGAATCACCAATAATGATGATGACCCTCAAGGTACTATAGTACAATTCGCGTGGTGTGAAAAAGAGACTTGGTGCCGAACACCACGCAAAATCTTTCGGTCGAAGGCCATTGATGTAAACCTGTCGTTGGAAGTGAGAAAATTACCATTGAGGCATGCAAGCTTCAAAGTACTGAAACGGTTGTTCCTAGGTTGACTTCTTGGATAATGAGCTATCGTTGACAAGAAGTAACCCATCATATGAGGGCCTTAATCAATCCCACATCTATGACACGGAACAAAGCAAATTATTTTTGTGGAGGTGCAAACGATCTAATGATACAAGGTTAATCAATCCCACATCTATGACATGGAATGAAGCAAATGATTTTTGTGGAGGTGCAAACGATCTAATGATACAAGGTTCAGGGTGGCAGTCATGAAAGGATGAAGTGTGAAGGTATTGCAGCGGGTGAGACACAAGATGGGTTGGTGAATTATCTGATCGACTTCTCTTGAACATATGAGTGACACTAAAATGGATTGGTAGCATTAACCCCAAAGATGGATGGTACGATGGGCCAATGGTAATATGACCGATGAACGAAATAACCCAGCCTGACTCAATCATGGTGATGGAGTGAAAGTGTCATGTTCCGAGCGACTCGCTACCAATAAAGTTTCTTCAAGTTTTCTTCCCGATTTTCTCCAGTCATTACTGACCAGTACCTCTTTATTTTTATCAAGCTTGAGGAGGATAACATATGCTTGTTCTATAATTTTCCCTTCGGGCAAACCGTCGCTATGTTTTAACGAGCCTAGCGACAGTGAAACTCGTTCTTGTCTCTATGGACAAGTTTGTCACTGTTGGTTTTAACGAGTTTAACAACAAAGACAACTCGGTCGTTTTTCAATTTTAGAGAGTCTAAAAAGGGACGGAAAGGAAACTCTAGTAATCCTTTTTCGTCATATAATCTCTTAAGTCTGAAAAAGTATAAAATAATACGAAAGGGATGAATTTTCGATAGTTTTAACGAGCCGAACAAGACAAGCGCCCGATCTTTTTGTGTAATAACCCTCAGGTCCAAAAGATTAAAATCTAGAGGAGGGATAGCACTCCCGGTAGCTTTAATGAACTGGAGAGGCCAACTGCTCGGTAATATTTTCATATTTTACCAGTTAGGTGAAAAGAGCTTAAAGGAGACTCATTTTTGAGGAACAAGTGATATTTTTGGGTAGCTGCTAATTCTAGGTAAGGTTTGGAATTTTCCAATCACAGCAGTGTCACAAGGATGGCTAAAAGAATCACTCTTCGCAACTGTTCCTCAAAAGGGTAAACAATCAAATGGAGGCATATGATCGGCTAAACAGAGTGGAGGTGATGGCAAGAACACGACTAAGGCTCAGAAGTTGATAATAATGCATTCACAATGGTTATTTACTGGAGATTGGTTCATTTTTTAATGATCTTAAACTCCGGGGGAACATTTGCTCATCGCTTAGGTTTAATTTTTAACGAGCTTGAACTTCGCATAAAAACTGCTCGTGCTAGTCGTATAATAAGGATATCTCATCGATAGGTTCAATTTTTAAGGAGCTTGCACCATTCAAAACTATGCTCTGTATCCTTTCATTATGCAAGCTAGGAATGACCAATCCTACGAGTTTAAAGGGTTTGAGGATCTACAAACTAAGAAAATAAATGGTCGCTCTTCACTTGCATGCAAAAAGGTTTGCATGCCCCTAGGTATAGTGAAGTAGAGTTTCGAGGTTACCCTTCAATTTGTAGACAAAACATTTGTTCTGTCAGGAAAGGCCTACCTTTTCCAGGTTACCCTTCAATTTGCAGACAAAACATTTGTTCTATCGGGAAAGGCCTACCTTCTAACGGAGGTATATTATTCTAGTCTAATCCCATCTTTCTAAATGGACGGGTGTGTCAGAATAGTCATATATCCTTCACGGAAACCTACCCTATACCCGAAGTTTTCCTGCTGAAGCAGACCAGGGCGCATGCCCCCTGGGTTTCAGTCATGACCCCCGAATTACTCGCGTTCTTCAGGTGGACGGACTGGAGATTGATGAGACATTCTTTGCAAGAAAAGACCATTTAGGGATGGCATTTGACTATTAGCTATGTGCGAGCCAGGGAACGAAAGCTGGTCTATGAGCTGGACCACTCTGCCTTCATGCAGAAAACACATTACTCGAAAGAGTGAGGAGACAATGGCTCCCATGCAATAAATATAGTCACGCCCAAGGAGAAGATTGTAATCTAAAGGTCCTTGGACCACCATTATGTTCATATACACGGTTTTCCTTCTCAAAGTTATAGGCACATTTGGAAGGATCCCTAGCGGTCGACTGGTTCCTTTGTCGAAGCCTATCAGATTTCTCATCTCAGGCATAAGCGATGGCGAACCAAGCACTTTCCAAGAAATCGAGGAAAGGATACTCACAGAAGCCCCTTCATCTATGATAGTACCAACCATGACCATTCTGTAAGCTTGTACAATGATTCAGAATGGTACATTAGACGGTAGACGGGGTCTGCCTAGTAGATTCCAATCGAAAGAAATGACTAGGTTGCTTGGACGTGGGACTGAATAGATGGCCGGATATGACTCCGATGAACTTCCTTCCTGCGGTAAAGGAATGGGTAGATTGGCCCCATGTTCATCGGAGTCTGTGTTTACGAAAATAATTTGAACGGTGTCGTTCTCATTCTCTTCGGTGACTGTATCATCTAAAGACAGACCTTTCGGAGACAAGACTGGGTCGACTACCGCCTCAACCTTTTGACTTTCATCTGGTGTGGGCTCAGACGGTTTATCTTCAATGATAGATGCTTCCACTGACCACAAGGGCGTGTCAGTCAGATTTTCAACTAGTGATGGACTCGGCAAGAGTTTCTTGTACCCAAGAGGAAGCCGTAGCGGTGAAGTAGGATAGTTATCCAAGACTCTTTTAGCTTTGTCTAGGAAGGGACAACGGTGGACGACATGATTGCCTTCACACAGTCTACAAGGGAATTTACATTTTCCTTTCTGTCCAGAGACTTCATTTTCACTAGTTGACGGTGTGCTTTTAACATGAACGTCAGAGGTTGATGACACCGAATTGTGCAAACTAGGAGACCAGTCCCTTAAGATCTGAGGTATGCAAGGACAATCTCGATGATAGTGGTCTCCTTTGAAAATGACACATGGAGATTTAGGCTTGGACGGTGCAGTGTGTGGATTTTCGCTAAACGATGCATGGTTGCCCCTTTTTTCCTTTGGCTCCTTCTTCTTCTTTTCTTTCTTCTTCTCTTTCTTCTTCTTCCCAGTTACTTGGTCTTTAGCTTCACCATCTTTACCAAGTGAAGAGGAAGGAGGGGAGGGAGAAATAAGTGAAGAAGAAGGTTGGGGGGTAACTCTAGTATCATCTAGCTGCTGACTTGATTGCTTAGGAAATGTGGCAGTTTGAACGACAAAGGTCGAGAAGAGCCATATTGGCAAGCTGATTGTCAGTTCTGGGAGGGACAATGTGGCCATATGAGGTGCACCAACATCTCCCCAAAAGGAGAAAGGACTAGGATTTCCCCCAAGGGGAAATCCTTGGTTGGTGGACTCCATTTTTCTCAACCTAAGACCAACGAGGGAACAATGATGTTATTCCGATTAAAATAAATTTTAGACGCTTTGACACAACTTACTTTTTCAATTTTCAAGAGTCGAGAAAAAGCAAAAGATGATTCTAGTCGCCTTCGATTTTTAATGAGCCTAAAGTGACAAGTGCTCAGATGGACCTTTTCCTTTAAGGAGTTTGAAAAGGAATGAAAGAGACTACTCTGGAAGTCTAGACAGAGGGATTATCAAACCAATCAAAAAACTACAGAATACTTTTTACGGTACAACAGTCAATCTTCCCGAATGCTGTGTTCAGTGCATTGCGATTGATAGAGCAACAGACACGGCTTCGTAAGGATAAAGGAT